>OMLF01024193.1:3879-35411 GCA_900302615.1 Holocentrus rufus
TCTCTCTCTCTCTCTCTCTCTCTCTCTCTCTCTTTCTCTCTCTCTCAAACAAATTATATTTCAAATATCTGAATCAGTGCGACAAAGATTTCAACAATGGCCTCTTGGCTTTGTTAAGAGACATACATCATTTTCTATAAATACTGGCCTTTTGGGGAAGGTTGTATGAAAGCCCTGATGTGAAATAAGTTTCCTGGCTGAGGTCAGCAAGGATTTACAATATGAATAACCCAATAATAATTAAACTGGCCTGGGTTTAAAGGGGGGAAAAATCACTCTAAAACACAATTCATATTATTTCTGTGATCACAGACAGTTCAATTAATCAACATTTATAAGCATGAACGACTCATTTCCACAGCCAGACCAGGGAACCAAGACTCAGCGATATCATGCAGCGCAATGCAAAAAATATTCAGTTCTGCTTGTCATTAGATTTTTTATTCTGTCTCAAAGTCTTTTTTTCCAACAAGTTTAAAAAGAAAGAAAAAGAAATACACCAATGGTGGAAGTTATTTTTTTAGTTCGTGTAGAGCAAACTTCTGACTCTGAAACGCAGATTATGTGTTAGATAAAGGTTATTTTCCTCCTTGACAAACTGGATTATATATATATATATAAAAGTTGGACATTTTCACCTGTTCATCATGTGAAGTGGTTAAGTTGCAGGAAGTATCTGCACTGAAGCATCATGTGCTTTTCAAAAAATTTCACAACATTTCACAAGCCCCGACTCAGAGCAAATGAAAGCTTAGTGCCTCTCTCAGTGGTGCTTTGAACGTGTTGAAGGAGGAGACAGCATTATTCATTCACTTTCCCACCCCGGGTTTTTGATGCCCTTCTGGAGATTCAAACTGTGACCTTACTATCAAAAACCTCCATTTCAAACCTTTTATTTTCACCACTGCCCCAGCACAGCGGGCCCATACAGCGGAGGTTAATACCACCCTCATAAATATAATAGTTTAACATACTCTGGTTATTGTAAACTTAAAATGTTTTTCCTTTTCATTCATACTTCCTTATATATTAATGTTAAGTCATACTATTCATGCAAGGCCTCTGAGAGCAAGTGCCTCAGAATGTTTTTTATTGCTCCCATGAGCATTAATATTGGGCAATATAATTCTATGATTAAACTGTCCCCATATTTTATGATATACTCTGCATGAAAATCATTTTTCAGAGATGTAATTTGTCATAACACTTTATGTCATCTTAAATTGCAAGGTTTGGAGCTACATTGAAAATTGAAACTGAGATTGAAAATGAGAGCAGAGAGTTCTGAAAAATAAAATAAATTTGTGAAACTAGTCAGTCAGTGCAAACTTAGTTGAAACATGATTACTATCATCGCTCAATTCACAGCAGAATTTGTTCTCTTTAAGATGTAATGGAGTCGGCCTAAGCAAGTCTAAAATGCCCAATAACAGCAGGGTTTCAGTCTAGTTGTCTTATTGCTCCAACAACAAAAGAAAAATGTTTCTTTTGTCTTTTTTTTTTTAGGACATATTAAATCTGCCATAAAATCTGTTGAAATGGATTTGTATGTTCCCTACCATCATGCAAAAGTGCTGCATAGAATTATTTATTTAGCCTTTATGTTTTAACTTTGACCACCTTTAAATCCAAACTTGAATTCATATTGGAGCCGATCAAAGAGAGGGTGCATATATGTTTTTTTTGTTTGTTTGTTTTTTCCCAGATCTCACTAAATTTATGGTCAAAAATATCCCAAAACATTGGTATGGACTCCACCACTGTATCTCACAGTGGACTCTCTGTCTCAGAGAATGTAAACACAAACTGCTTCCTTGAAAAAATAAATAAATAAATAAAAACAACAACTTGACACTGACACCTTGCATTGATCTGCACACAGACTCCACAACAGAACTATAAATACTTTCACTGTAGTAGACAAACACAAGGTAGCTGAGGTGACAGTTAAATACAGAATTATTAATCAGCCTTTACAGTACCTGAGGGGGCAACAGCACATTGTAAATAAACAGCAAAAATAAAATGGTATTTTAATTCACAAAGGACTGCAAACAAGATCGTTGCACTGAATATGATACCCTGAACTTTTTCAAATACCTCAGTATGCAACACATGTATCCACTTTTCAGCAGAGCAAAGTATCAGTTGTTCATTTGGATAACCCAGAGATAATCTCACAGTGGGTTTATTTCTGAGTCCACAAAGTGGAGATCACAGACCTCAGCTGTGATTCACTCTCTTTGACAGGGCCGGTAGGTGGCAGTTACTGCTGATGGCAACTAACCCAGAAGGTCGCCCTGTCTCCAGGTGGAGTTTAACGAGTTGGTTAACAAGACGCAACGAGGATGTTGAACTTCCCATTACACCTGCAGTGCCTGACACAGAGCCTGCTCACTGTGGTTTCCAAAAATAAATAAAGAAAGAAAAGAAAAGAAAAGCAAGAAAGAAAATAGGCGAGTAAGTAGAAAGTGCTGCATTTGGGAGTTGAAATCTTCAGCAGATTTTTTTCTTTCTTAGCCTTTATTCAATTGGCTTCTTAAAAAACTAACAATGCTGCAACATGTTTTGGTTTTGGCTTTCCTATAGGAGCACAAAGCTTCAGACAATTCCCTTTGTGCTAAACCCCGCCCCCTTTCAGCAGTTCTGTTGTCACAGGACACGGCCCTTTTGACCAATCAGGATGGGTGGACAAACAGGGCCAATCAAAGAACCCCCTGCTGGATGTTTCACCTCCTTTTCGGAGGAAAGAGGAGGTGGACAGTAGAATATTCGGATATGTAATTTATGAAAAGTGAAATCCAAATCTTCATTTATATTTGGCTAACCACAAACGCTACATTTAAAAATCCACTAGCTTTATCTTTGGTTCAACGTTCCTGATGGAGGCTCGGACATGAAATACACTCACTGCTTGAAAGGTGCAGAGACTTTAAGCATCTGGCCATTCAGTCGTCTTTTTTCCCAACATGAATGGCTTACTTATATTCAGCCAGCCGATCCTCCAGTCCATTTTTAGTCCCACCAATCTGAAACACCTTGCATTCAGCGCATTCCAGTTCATAAATGGCATTTACAAATTACTTTCTTTGTGATGCATTTCAACAATGATTGCATTGACTACATCTGTATGAACTTTCTGGGCTTCTCCAACAATGCGCTTTGGTAGCTGCAAGATCGCTATGAACAAATTTCTCTCCTAGTGCAGGACTTCTTTTAAAGCTGATTACTGGTGGATCAGAAAAAAAATGTCATGCAGTGAGTCACCGCTTTAAATAATACTGCCATTTTTCTTCATAATGTATTTGACTTTTCAGCTCCAGTATTATACTTAGTTACAAAGTAGACTTTATCTGGAGTCTCACTGGCATTGATGTTTTTCTTTTTATTCATCCACCCTCCAAATACATATAGATTAGGGCTGAGCGTGCTATACTGAAAATTTACCGAACCTGACTTTATAAATCCTCTAATTCTCACATGTCAGTATGTTGAGCAAGTGCACTCCTTCTGTCCATTATGTGTCTTCATTTAAAGGAATAGTCCACCCAAAAGAGAAAAAAAAATGTCACGATCTAATCATGTCAGTTGAAACACACAGCAAGTTAGCTTTTCCAAAGCAGCCTTTTCCAAAAACAATGGGTGTGGACGGAAACTTTCTTTGAGTTCCAAAAATGGCAATTTACTCCAAGCAGCCTATAAGTGTCGTGAAGCCGAGCAATTGCACTGTGGGTTCAGAAGTCCAATATTTACTCCATTATCTCCTAAACGTTCCACACTTCTTCTGCACGGCAACAACTGCCACGACAGCAGCAAGCAGATGCTGCCTTTAAATGTTGTTTGAAGCTCTGTGCCGCCTAAGGAAGAGCATTTCAGAAACAAGATGGACCTGAGACCACCACCATACCATCTGGACCACCGGCCAAGATGATATTCAATGTCACATCCTTCAGACCTGCTCTAATCAGCTATCAGACATTTTTAACCTGTCACTGTCACTCTCTCTGTGGCTCCTACATGCTTTGGGAAAACCTTTCTTGTGCCTGCACCTCAAAAAATAAATAAATTAATTAATAAACAAACAAACATGTATCCTGTCTTAATGACTACAGACGTGTCACTTTATAATGATAATGAAGTCAGTTACCTAAATCTTAACATCCTGACCAGCCTTGATCCACTACAGTTTGATTACCGGTCTAATAGATCTGTGGAAGATGCTGCATCAATTGAATATAGCTCTGCATTTAATACCACTATACCATCTAAGCTGGTGTTAAGGCTATGGGGACCTTGGTTTAATTTCCTCTTTGAATCGCTGTATGACTTTCTGTCAGGCAGACCTCAGACAGTGAGGGTAGATACTAGCTTCTCATCTACCATGGAGCACCGCAGGATTGCTGCCTTCGTCCCTCGCTCTACAGTCTGTCCAAACTAGACTGTTTCTGTTGTCAAATATCACAATAACAGCTTTGTGAAATTTACAGATGACAGCACAGTGACTGGATTGATAAATGACAACAATGAGGATGTCTCCATGGCCTCTCCATGTGGGGTCAAAAAGAACTGTGGTGCATACATCGGCACACCTGTTGAAATAGTGAACCGCTTCAGATTTCTCAGCATTCAGATCTCATACTCCTCCTGGTCTTTTATCTGCTTCCGTAACAAGGCACAAAAGAGTCTATACTTTCTGAGCTGTCTCAAAAAAATGTCCACAAAAGCCCAGGTCAAGTTCAACCGAGCTACCACAGAGAACATCCTGACTGGAGGCCTGCTGGTGTGGTTTGGCAACCTGACTGAACAAGACCAGAAACAACTGACTGTAAAAATGGCATAAAAAATCATAGGAACATCACTGTCACAGCTTCAGGACATCAACACCACCCGCGGTAGAAGGAAGGCCTGCAGCGTCATGGAGGACACCAGCCATCCAGCACATGGTCTGTTCTCACTCCTCCCCTCAGGAAAACGCTTACAGAGCGTCAAAGCTTGGACCAGCTGCCTCAGAGATAGTTTTTATCCCCAGGCAATCAGAATAATGAACAGCAAGCACCTTACATAAACTTCTTTTATTGTGGGATGGGATCTACTTTTTTTTCCTTATATGTAGCTTTAAGGGTTGAGAGATCATGACACATGTATTTCACTGCATTTGAATGTACATGTTACTTTTTAAGTGCATAATGCAATAATCTTGAACTTTGAACCTCAAGTTTAATCATTTCTTTTTGAGTTCAATAAGTTCTTTGAATAAGCCAAAGGATTCATAGCCTTTTTCTATGAGGAGTCTCTAGGATTTAGTTTTTCTTCTTTGAAGTATACACAGTATTTATTGCATTACATGATGAGTTATTAAACTGCTAACAGTGTATTATTTGGATATTTGAAGTGCACTTGCAGATACACAAGGCTGCTAGCTTGTTAACCTTATGGTGCTGATTTACTATTGAGCATGACAACTAGCCAACTTCATTTGAATATTGCAGTTTGTTCACAGTAGCTGCCAGTGTTGTGGAGTAAATATAGATGTTTAATGAACCACATAAAATTAAAAACTTACCAAGATAATGGTTTGTATGCTATATAAATAAATATATAATATTATAAAACATATCAATGTATTTTTGTTAGATGAAAGTTGTATATTTTTGATCAAATGATGTCGTTTTTTTCTTTTCTCACTATGTGTGAGCCACAAACTAGTTCAGTAGTTCATAATATTTGTCTAAAGCCACAGCTGCTTTTGACAATAAGGAATGATTCTTGACAATAGAACGGCATTACTGTCCAATTACCCCAAATCACCTGGTGGGAGTAAGCTAGCCACCAGGCTGACTGGCTGGCTGGTTATCAGGCACTAATTATTAATATGTAATACTGAGACAAATGTAAAATTCAGGCACATCTGGAGCAGTATCCAAATAAAATTAATGTGAGCACAGCATGGCAAGTGACAATGTTCATGGTGGGTGCCTCATAAAAGGTTCTCTTTGTTTTGACAGGAAATGAGTGAAAGAAAAATGTGTGAACAAAATTATGTAAACTGTGGAAAATTATTTAATCAGGAACTAGTAGCACTGATGTGCCAAATCTCATATGAGGATAATTTAGGCTAACAAAATAAAACCAAAACAACTAGGGCTTCAAATAGCCGAAAGTATTTTATAAAATTATAAAATGCATTCTGTATTACTGAAGAAGTGGGAAAATGTTTCCCTTTCATCTGTGTTGTTTTATGGCTTTGCATCTATGTATTATTTGAATATACTTCAGTGTAAGTAGCCAATACTTAATCACTGCTTGAGTGCACAAAGCAGAATGCCCACTCACCACCAGGCACACCTAGGCTGACTAATTTAACTCTTTGAATGCTACAGAAACATAAGCAGACTTGTACAAGCCCGAGGAAATAAATGTTTCTCTGGTCTGAAACTCCTACTCTCTGAGCATATAGAGGCATGGCTCTTGTTCATAATGAAATCACCCTTGGATAAACAACTTTCGCAGGCGATGTTTACAAGTACAGATCATCCTATTCTACCAGTTATGGATGAACTCATGAAAGAAAGCACCATAACTGGTAGACTAACCTGGGTCAGCTCACATACTTGTTATTGTTTTCCATGTTATACATGTTATTGTGTCATGGAAACATATTTCTCTTTTTAATGTTGTTTTTCACCATCTGTGCAAACTATCAGAGTTATGGATACATTTTTATGTCACCAGACAATATGGCAGCATGCAGGACTCACTACTATTGAGATAATTTCTTTTTTTCTTTTTTTTCGAGATATGAATAATCTGTTTGAAATGACTTATGCCAATGCGGCTACTCTATCACAGAGTATTAGAGTGTATTTAAACATCTTCACTCAAATAAGACCTTGAGCAGAGTATACACAATAGCCAGGCCTCTGTGCATTTCAATGCAGCCAGAAAAGGCTGATGAGAAAGGTGATCAGAAGAAACAAAACATCTTCTGCGCTCTTTGTTTTCTCTGCTAAAATAGTGGCATAAAATATAAACTTTAAAAACTAGCAGGGTCACTCTAAGTAGAAAGCAACTTTAGGAAAGCTTCCTCTGTTCTACAAAGAAGGAGTGGCCTCACTGGGTGGCTGCGGCTGCTGCCTGACGCCGGCAACGAACATTATGCCTATAGGGCACCATTAAAAAATATGTGATCTCCACAAATGTCTCTGCTCCCCTCTGAAAACCACCCTTTAATAATTCAAACATTTGCAGAGAAAAAGAGCCTGAGCTTTGTGAAATTAAAATTAACGTGACAAGAGTAAAAATACTGCAAATAACTGTATATTTTCAGGAAAAAAATAATAAAATACTGCAAATTGACAACCAAGGCTAGTCAACAAGGACAAGGGCAAAATATAAAACGCAGCCTGTTTTCGAGGCTCAGCCAAAAGGCCATCTCCCTTGTGCAGGCTTGTGCAAAATGCAGCTGCCAGACTTTGAACAAATTCTAAGAGACAAGACCATATCACACCCATCCCTGCCTTTCCACACTGCATGGTTACCTTTTGGGTATAGAATCGATTTTAAGATTTTACTTCTTGACTGTCCCAAAAGCTCGCCTTGTCGCAGAAGGATATCGGGCGTTTTCTGTTAGAGCCTGCAGCTCCTTACCTGAGGATCTTAGGATAGCGAAATCAGTGCCTACTTTTACAGGATGACTTTTGATAGTAGTATTTGTTTTATCCTTTTTATTTTATTTGTTTTATTACTGTTTTTACTGAATGTTGTATAGGTTTTGGGCTCCTGAGTGTGTTGTACTCATTTGTCATGTAAAACACTTTGTAACTTTGTGTTGAAAAGTGCTATTCAAATAAAGTTCATTATTATTATTATTATTATTAGTAGTAGTAGTAGTAGTAGTAGTAGTAGTAGTAGTAGCAGTAGCAGATGCAATAGTAGATTCTCATTTTGATAATTTTTGCAATTTAAATTAAACTTTTTGGTGCCAGAAAAAGTACTGTAAATAGGCCGATTCATTTTTAATCATCAAGAACAAGCAATATGATGTATGTGCAATGTGGATATAAATCAAATAAAATGTCTTTTTTGTGTATCTTAAAATATTCCCACTTCAACATCCTTGATAACAGAAAAACATTAGAAAAAACATTTCCTGAAATGTCATTTTAAAACAGTCCCAAACTTGTGCTGAATTAAGAATCTTGCTCCCCGAGTCCTTGGAGCAAAAATAATAAACTATTCAAAAGTATTAAATATACTTACAAAAGGCTGTCAAAGTAATGAAAGTATATAAACACAATATCTTTGAACACCCTGTCAGTCTGGAGGAGAAGAATGAAACTCTTCAGGGCTTGCATGACATGCCTCCCCTACTGTTTCAGGACTCATACTGTAAGTCTGACAGACAGCTCTATCTCAATCCTTCGGGGTGAGGCTGGGCTGGTTAGTTGCCTTAAGCCTCCTTAAGGAGCCCCATCCATGTTCTCTTGCTTGGAGTTGATTTCACGCCCTTTCTTGGCTGATTGCACATTACACTCCTACCTCATCGCGATATAAATAGCACCTGCAATGTTGTAGCCTCCTGCCTACTTTCAATTCCAGCTGATTTCCTGCAGGCTGTTTTTACCACATTGCCTTAGCTCAATTGACCCCTCGTTGCTCACAGTTAGAACTGGCAAATGGCAAAAGGAGAGGTGGTGCAAGAAAAAAGTCAAAGCTTAATCAGACAGATGCTAAGAAACTGCGTGTATGTGCTCGGCCAGTATCAATGGATACACACAGTCTGCTCAAAAACACTGCACATTTCGCTGTTGTCTGTGTGTATTGAATTAATATGCATGGTGCATGCATTAATATGCATGGTGAGACACTGTGTGGTTGCACAGTATGTGTGTGTGTGTGTGTGGGCAGGTGTGTGAATTTTAATTGCAGTTGTGCTGTGCAGTTTAGTGATGTCATGATATTGCAAGTTTCCCTGACTCCCATTCTGTGTGTATGCATGCATTAATATAAGACTGCAAACGCATGCTTCGTAGTTATACAGATTATGGCAGAATATGATGTTTATGCGCTATGAGAGAACGAGTGAAGGTGGGTGGGTTGGTGCTACCGTTATCTGAGGATGAAATATATAGTGTCTGCCAAAGCCTGCGGCGAGAGGAAAAGGGGGGCAGGTAGAAGATTACAAAATTCAATTTAGGGCAATGGAGGGGGTGGATCTTTTATATAAGGTGACACTGAGCCTTTTCCCCTTTTAGGTCTTGCACACACACGCACATACACACCACATACACAAAGATTCAAAAATCTGCGGTGGAATCTTTCCTCTCTGTCTTTTGTTGTGATATCCAGTAAAACAGAAGATCCCTATTTGTCTTAGCTTCAGGGGCAAGCCTGGCTCCAGATGCTGCTATTAATACACCGCTCATTGGGGTTTGTTGGGAGTATGTATGTGTGTGTGTGACTATATTTTTGCGTGTTTGTGTGAGTGTGTTCAGGGTGGGGAGGAAGCCCACGCCCGGGGTAAAAAAACACATTTACAACATATCAACACATGCAACATCCATCACAGATTCTGCAGGGAGAAAACACGTTTGAGGATGAGCCAGCAATCAAGGCAAGAGGGCATGGAATTGGACCTCCGAGAGAGTTAAGTGGTTATTGCTTTGGATAGCCGAAAATACACCTAACCATGGGGCTCGCCTATGTTGCCACATCTGGTTTGCTGCTGACATCTGGTTTGCTGCTGACGTTATCATTGTCCTGTTTTTTCCAAATGGGATGATGTCTTTCCCCTTAATAAATGAAAAAGTTATTGGTTTTTGTCGGTTTTGTCAAAGAGAGAAAGCACAGACAATGAAAAACATTTATCTCACTCTACTTAGGCTCTATTGCTATTCATTTTGGCTCATTTATTGTCTAAGGGGAACCACGATGTGCTGCTTCCATTCACTGGGAATTTAGGGACTGAATGTCCTGGGACCAGTTGATCAGTAATTGAAAGCTTCCTGTCAAACCTCTTAATGAGTCCATCTTTAAAACTCTATCTCATCATGCTCCCTGAAATGGTGCTTTAAATAATATGAGGACAGAGAATTCGATGATTCACACTTTAAACACTGATGTATCAGTGCATAGTGCCTTGAAGGCAGAAAAACCTTGGGTAACAAATGACTAAACTGGTATCTGAAATATGAAACCTAGTGTATATTAATTGAGAGCACATTGAGAGCTGATGTCTGCATGCATTCAAGCTTTAAGAAGAGTTAGGTTGAGTATTTTTCAATGCAAGCTTTATAAAAATATTGTTTTCATTTATAACAACACATAGCACATCCTCAATGCTACCTTTAGGAACAAGAAACTTACCACTCACAATCAGCTTCTCAAAGTTATTACAAACATCTTTAATTAACAAGCTCACAATAGAATCAAATACGTCTTGAAAATGATAAGAAATGGTTGCAAAATGAGCTCTCGAGCAGGTTTTAATTAACATTTATGATAATACATTGCTGGTTTGGCGAAGTTACACTGCCTACAAACTGCTCTCTTTGGCGCTCTGCGGAGGTTTGCAAACATTTCAGATGTACTGCGTTCTTTGTACAAAGTGCGGCTGTCAAGGATTTCTTTGCTCAGCCAAGTCTCCTGCTTTCTGACTGATTAATTGATTAATCATCCACCTACCCGTCGCCACCACTGGGTGAATGAAACAGAGCGGACACTATGTCAAACGTGATTATGCTTTTTTCAGAACTCTTCAGCTTCAAATAACTGCAGCAATTTAAATACATTTACCATAAATATAATAAAAAAAACATTTGGTTGGGCATTATTATCTTGCAAATGTAAATGTATCCAAGCTAATTCCAGTGCAGATAATTCTGTGCAGATATTTGCCACGAGGCACAGGGAAGGGGAGGCTTGGTGTGGTAGTGTGACTCATTGACCGACCGCAATCTTAGTCAAGCAAGACGCCCGCGACTGATTAATCAAATAGTCAATAAAAAGGGCTTAGCACTAGGAAAACTAGCTCTAAACATATCAATTAACAGCAGTGGATCACAACTTGTCTTAATAAATACAAAAATCAAATAGACTGCATGTGTATCCTGTGAGTTTCCCGTTTTCAATAAGGACATTTATAAAAAGAGTGCCCAATTGGACTGTGCTGAAGGCTTGTAAGAAGCTGCAGCTGATTTTCACCGTCATCACTAAAGCTAGCTGTGAGATTGTGCTCTGTATGGTGATAAATGATGGAAATCAACAATTTAATACCGCCCAGGTTGAAAAATACCGAATCTTCCCTTTAATGGCTCCTTAAAACCGATGAAGCAAAAGGGGAAGCAGTGGCCAATGAAAGTGTTCTGCTAAATGGTTTTTAGAAGAATGCCTGTCAAGTGGAACAGGACTTGAGGGGGAAATTAGCCAGGGGACATGCAAACTGCGCGCTGTGGCAGGCTCTGTGACATCCTTCTCTCATCAAAGCTGTCTGAGGGGAGGAGTGGTATAGACACAGTATCTCATAGAGGCAGGGAGTGCTTGAGGAAAGACCAGGGAGAGACAGTGAACTGTCACTCTCTTTTTTTTTTCTGTTCCGCACAAGAGACAATTATAACCTCAGCTACCTAAGCTTGACAGTGCTTTCTTCGACTCTTTTTTGAGACTGTCTGTGCCATAAGAATATTTCTCTCCATCCACAATTCAATTCTTCTGCTAAAAGCTGTAAGTAGCATAAATAAAAAAATAAGTGATGTTATTGTTGCCTCACAATGATTTTAAATTATAAAGGATTACAATCCTAAAAGTAAGAGAAACATATAAATAAATCCAGAAAGCTTCTTTTCATTTTTTTACACGTTTCATTTTTTTTTTTTTTGAGTGATTTTATGTGTGAACTTGTGACTATGTGATCATTGAGCAACTTTGCCATTTGTCAATATATGTCAATATATGTAACACTATGGTGTGCAAGGACACTGTCCTTGCACAGCACTGTCCTTGCACGTACCTACACTAGTTAATGGTGCCATCTTGGAGGATATATAACTACAGTTTTTCTCCAGTTCTCTTTTTCTATCTCACAGAAAACATAACCTCAGCTACATCAGCTTGACACAGCCTGATTTTTATTTCGTTTATTGTCTCCAAACAGCACTGCAATTACAGAGGCTAACACTGATTGAATATTGGATTCAATTGACTCAATGGAAAGGAAAAAAATGCAAGGTTTAATGCAATAACATTATATTATATAACCATAACATTGGCCAAAATTGCTCATAACGAGTTTGTAAAAGGAATTCGTAGGATCTTTTAGGAAGTGTCATTCTCCATACATCTCTGAAACCCTGAGAGAGTTTCTTTGCAAATGTCCAGCTTGCTTTGTGGTCTTCCAATAATGCATAATGCGTGTAATAGGAAACCTAGATGAATAATTTACAAAAGCAGTAATCCGTTGTGCAGCAGACAACACATTTATATTATAGTTATAACATTTATATATTCAAATGGTGTTATTGAGCAAAATTGCTTGGCTGAAATTACCTAGTTTGTAAAAGAAATTCAGAGGATCATCTTAAGGAGTGTCATTCTCCATACATCTCTGAAACCAATTGGGACAGTTTCTTTGTTGATGTTCAATTTGCTTTGTGGACTTCCAGTGATTCATAAGACATCGCATTCAGAGCAAGCAGTCTTGAATAGGAGCTCACTGTGTATTTGACTATATGGTGTGTTCACATCACATAACTCTTGGATTACACTAGTTTTGTTTGACAGATAATGAATCTGTAATTTGAGTTGGGATGGAACTGCAGAAGGACATGTAATGTAGTTTATATTCAGACACTAATACCTATATATCAAGAGTGCATATGTATAATATTGAATGGACAACTGTAACATTTAAGACCCAACACTTTCCTGCTGAGGCTTCAAGTTATGGCACCTCTTTTTATTTTTACCACCTTTGAAAGCCTGCAGCCTATCTAATCTTAATACCGGGCCTAGCTGTCATGTAAATGGAATAAATTTAACTTCTCCATTGTCCCGGAGCTTTATTGCCTTCCTAAAAATGTTGATCTCTAAATGGAGCCTATGTGCGCTTGCAATTGTTAAAGTGGAGTTGGAGAAGTTCTTCTGTCTTCTCTCTCTCTCTCTCTCTCTCTCTCTCTCTCTCTCGCTTGTAATTATCTTTGCCATTTAAGTCTCTAACCTCCATCTGGTCTGTTTTTCTGCTGCTACAAGGCTACTCTTTAAAGGCTGGTATGAGTACATTTTCAGCTCAACCCTAATGGTGAACATTTCTTTAAAATAAAGGACTTTTGACACATGAAGATGATTTTGAAATAAAAGATAGGACTAAAAGGAGGAAATTAATCATTCAACACTAAATGTCACATAAAAAAAAATAGGTATTGGATTCAAAATCTGTGACATTGTGCAAATTGTTATGAACTGAAAATTGAAGCTGAACATTTAATGTTTGCAAGTGATGAAACAACAAAGTACTGAATGAAGGAAGCTTAAAACTCTACAGCGATGAATACGTTCAATCCCAGAACCTCAGTTTGCATATGAGGGTCTATTCCCATGTGACATTGTGGGTTTAATCCTCTCACCTTACTGCCTTTAGCACTGCTTGCAAAAATCGCGTAACTTTTTAAAGTTTTGCAAGCTGATGGCCTCTGGTGACAGTGCTAATGGCTGCAGTGGTAGCACTGTTTTGAGTGGGTGGTAGTTTTTTTAGTGTCAACACACACACACATTATCACATGATTGCTTTTAAGGATTCACCTCCTAATTCAATAAGTGCCTCCCAGCATGACCTGCTGTTCCCATGTTGTCATTTCTCTATTCTCTCACTCAAATAAAAGACAAGCAACACTGCAAGAAATATGCATTTATGCTGTTCTGTATTCACCAGATTTCCTTGAATCAGTTGTTTTGATTTATGCCCTTTTTAAAGTGTTTGGGTGTATAAAATAGAAGGATTTTATTAATTAAAGGATTTTTTTTCCTAGATTACACATTTAAATTTTGGATTTGGCACAGCATCTTCTCTCCCCCTGTAATTTTTTACTCTCACAAGGCCAAATCACACTACAGTCCTATTTTTGCTCACAGAGCATAACATGCACTGTATGAGTATAAGACATCTGTTAGAACAGTTATTGGTGGGTGTAAAATCTCTCTAAACTAATGAGTCTGAGCTTCTTTTTTTCCTATCTCATTTTATCACATCCTTTTGCCTCCTCAGGCCACATATCCCTCGAAATAAATGATGGATGGGAGCTGCACTGTTCATCATAAGGTGCCTCAAAATGTGCCACATGCATAGGGAAACCATACACTAAGATGTCACTCACTGCTCCACGCTCACTATGTAGCTCTGCTCTAAACCCTAATTATATATGGAGCCTGTTTCACAAACCACACACATACTGTAATCAAAATTGAGGAGAAGCAGCATTGTGATCATGTGATGATGATATCATGAGGATTATAAAACATAATTACAGAACAGTTTCTTTCTTTTCTTTTCAGCTCGGTGCCCATAGGTGCCTGTAGGAATTTGTATGACCTTTCAATCTTGACAAGAAAAGCAGCAGGCCCTGAAGTATTTCACCAAATTAAGTCCAATTTGATAAGGCAGAAAATGTAGCAGTCACCTTGCAACCTACATATACTGTATATAATATTTTGTGATTACACACATTTGATACTCATAACCATATTTCATTTCTCTTTCCGCCCCAAAATATTGAGGACATAACTGCATGAGCCAACGCATCAACGCGAGGGACTGTTCAGGCATTTTTTCCCTGGTACATTACTGAGTTTTGACATCATAACATTCTTTGCTGGCCTTGACAATACCTCACTGAATACCAGCCACAGCAGGGAAAATATGTTGCGATGGCTGTTGTTCTTCAGCATTGCCATCCACTGGGACTGCTGGCACCGCACAGAGCCGTAATGAAAGGCACAGCCAGCTGTGCCGGCCGGCAAGATGGCGCTTTCATCAAACTAAACCAGGCTGACACCAGCTTCTCAATTATTAAATGCCTGAAATGAGCAACAGTGCTGGGGAAAAAAAAAAAAATCCCAAACTACTGCAGACACCCTTCAGTGGTTTGAAGATGAGAGAGGATCGCATTTGAGATGATAAGATTTGGATTATAGTTATGTAGAGGGAGACAACGTGTCGGGGAGAATTGTTACAGAAAATATTTATGGTGTTAGAAAGAGAGTGAATCATGATACCGTGATTTTGTTGCTCGTAACTCAGTGCAGTCAAGATGGGAAGATGCACCAGATGCAGGTCTAACAAAGCACTCACAGTTTTGTATCTGCTATTGCCAGAGCAGTGATAACTCCCGCGTGAATGTTGACAAATTCAAAATACACTTTCTGATTTGAGCATGATAAAACATTATAGACCACCTTTACCTACAACAAGTGGCACATCCGGAATGGACTACAGCAATAGTATTTTCACCAAGTTTAACAAAAATAATAACTGAGAGATACATATTTTGGGCATTTACCATATACCATTAAAGGTCATCTGACATCATGTCATTTCATGTATGCGATAAAAATAAACAGATGAATACCATGTGCAAAGTTTATCTGTTTGTTTATGGCAGTGACAACCAGTTATTTGTAGACCTTTGTACTGTTAGAAATGAATTAAGTATTTTTCACATTGATACATTTTCAATTAATGCTGCCAAGTCTCAAGTTTTACATTTAAAGGGCAATTCGAGTATGACCAGTGTTTTTCTCTCTTTTCTCTCTGTGAAATTAGTTTTATTTTTACATGCATGTGCCAAAATGAAAAATTATTTTAAGGCAAGGCAGTTAAGTAAAACCTCTAGGGTTCATTCATTCCCATTAAATCCCAGAAACCACAGAAACTGCAGCCTTCTGAGTTGGTAAACGTAATCCATCGCTGTGAACAAGAAGCCAAAA
Organism: Holocentrus rufus; assembly: GCA_900302615.1. Taxonomy (NCBI): domain Eukaryota; kingdom Metazoa; phylum Chordata; class Actinopteri; order Holocentriformes; family Holocentridae; genus Holocentrus; species Holocentrus rufus. The sequence goes on from OMLF01024193.1 coordinate 19,855, forward strand.
TATCTCATGCATGTATTTTTCCAACAAGGACCCTTCAGCTTTGGAATTCAATATGAACCTTGGGGGAAACTGGCACATCTTAAGTGAGAGCAGTATTTCTAAGATGTTTGCCACCTGGTAGCAAGCATCAAAAAGCATCCACTCAGCTGCAGTCCTGAGGGCAAAAACACCTTGTGGCTGAGTGAGTTCAGGGGAGCAAGACTCACTCCAGCTACAGTGAAAGGCGGGGCACAGGAATGAAGATAACAGCTGGGTACTACTGTGGTGTGTGGAGAGGAGCTTCATCAAACTCATCAAACTTTCAAGTGGATGCGCTCCAGCAGCAGAAGACCATGCTGAGCTCCACTCATGTCTCGAACAACAAGAAGATGAAACTACAGTGGATAATCACCAGAACTGGACAACTGAACACTGAATCAGTGTTGTGGCATGCTGTGTGAATTTGGCATGGACAGCATGAATATGCATGCATGCATTCTGCCTTGTGCCAAGATTCATGGTGCTTGTGTATTGCCATGGGAAATGTTTTTTTTAGACACATATTAGGCCCTTTAGCACCATATTACAGAAACTTCCTAATGTGCAAATCCTATTTAAATGTTTGGTAACCATTGTAATTAGGGTTAGGAACTGATTTAGAGTCATAACAGATTAACAGTCCAACGTAAGATAGTAAAAGTGTTTTACACAACCATCACAACTTCCCCAAATCTCAGAAAAGCTATCCTAACTTTAGGATCACTGTTAAAGGTGCAATTTGGGATGTTTTCACAGTCTCTTTGCACATAGCATAATACATCAGTGGGGGTTTGCAAATGTGGCTGATTAATGCCAGTCGGCCTGCTGTAAGCTCAAAAGCTGCTGAGATTTCAAGCTCTAGAAACAGTCAAGCCGGTCTGGTGTCTGTGTTTTGGTTGAAAAACGTCCACATTCTCATGTGCAATGTCACAGCGGTCGAACAGGAAAGTTATCTCAACCACCTCTGAGCAGGTGCGTCATGACCTCGCTGAGCACTATATTCTGGTCGACAGACGTGGAGAGCAAGAGGTGAAGGAGCGGACAAATGTTTGAATGCTGATGATCCTGGATTAATGTGCTGCTGAAAAACCTGCAGGACACCCATGGCACTATGGCGTGATACTGGACAAGATCCTTTTTGGAACATTTCCAGCACCTTGTTGAATCCACGCCTCTAAGAAACCATGCTGTTCTGGAGGCAAATGAAGGTGGTGCCATGTACTTGCTATGGGTATACATCACAAATTATTATGAGTGTATGTGAAATGGCGACATTTCATCCACGACTTACGGTGGCGTGCCTGGAGATGGTGGGTTTGGTGTAGGTCGTCCTTTTTGGGGAGCAAAGTTTGAGTTGATTCATCTCAGTTGGCACTGGCCAAGTTCTCGACAAATCTTCAGTCACAGATCATATTCCAACTGCACTTCTCTCTTTGCAGAACAGGGGAATGACTGGCCTACTTTCACGACTGTCCCCCATCCTAATTCTCTCCCTAAACACTCACCCTTACTTCTGAGTGACACTCAGTTCAAAGTGCTAGAGGCTGCTCACAGGCGAGGGACCGAGGCGAGAAGAGGTATGAATAACTGCAGCAGCTCTGGGACGCACTTCCCTTTGTCATGGCTTCCTGATGACATGGCATATCACTGGCCAGCTGTTGCCAGAGTTGCAGCATATGTTACTTTTATTGGATATACAGCACTGTCCATAAACCATTTACAGAACAGTCCTGTGTTGCATCAGTGGTGCAGGCACAGACTGAGGAACATTTTATTTTCTTACTACTGTTAGTATCTTTGTATCAGGACTGCATGGGCAGAACTGGATAAATAAAATAAACCATCAATAATGAATGAATGAACACAAACTAATCTAATCTAATCTAATCTAATCTAATCTGATCTAATAAAGATAATCAGCCACGAAAAATTCAAATGAATAGCAAAATTGCAAAAATATATGCTTATGTCTTATTTAATGTACACTTTACAAGTTCATTTTTCCCCATGGTTGAACCACATTCTACTTTTTTATGATAATTTTCATGTAATATTTTCTACCACTACTACTACTACTACTACTACATAACAATAATAATAATAATAATCATAAATAATAAAAACAATTAATAAGAATAATAGTATCCATGCATAGTACGTAATTGTTTCACACGTAGATTCACATCTGTTTTATTTCATTTCATTTATTTTTTGCAATTACATGTTCACCTACAATAATTTGAACTGTAGCTAGTTAATTTGGAGATAATATAATCACATTTATGGGAAATTGGCTCCTCCTCCGCCATGCTCTCCACAGCAGTTAATTTTGGTATCGCAGTGCCTGCTGGGGCATCTTTTCCTTTTGAGCCAGCACTTTAATTTCCTCAGTTTTGGAGGGAGCAACAGAGGGCCAACAGCCACTTGCCCTCACTTTATTTGGCTCACTTGCTAATGGGAAACCCTCAAACATGGTGATGGCTTGCATGAACACGCAAATTTGAGGGTTAATGTCTTGTCTGAGTGTTTGAGTGGCCAAACTGGGAAGAGGGAGACCCTGTGTCTTTGGTGGTCCTCATGTCAGTCCAGATGATTTAACTGTAGCAGCTGAAGCGATGCGGAGTGGCTGGCTAAGTGTTTCTAGGACCCGACCTGATGCCACTGCTGTCTCTCCACAGGGAGAGAAGCCAAAGACCGGGCCAAAAACAATTTGATGAAAATGCTGAAATCTGTTGTTTCCCTATTTATTATTTGCTCAAACACACATCAAATACAAATCATCTCATATTTCATTAATATGTTGTAAATATATCCAGCATCCATCCTATGAACGGTTCCACACTTGATAATACAGCGCCTTGTTGAATGAGCCGCATTCAAAGTTCTTATTAGTGATTACAAGCTTGCTTTTCAGAAAGTTTTAGGATGTCCTTGCTTTACTTTTACTTGTTTTTCATTTGGCCGCTTAATCCACAGAAACAAACAAACAAGTGAGATGATCTCAGATAAGGCCAAGCTGTCATCCCCACCTGTTGCTTATCTCCGCACAGGGCAGCCTCTCACTAACCGGGTGTCACTGTCTCACCCTCTCTCTCCAGTTCAAATCAGTTTCACTGGCATGAAATGACACAAACTTATGTTACCATATACAGCATATTGATTCCAGTATCATTATAATAAATATCAAAGTTATTAGCAACATAATAAAAAGTAAATATTCAATAACAATTAAATTTAAATCAATTCCATTCTGATTAAGCTGTTCATTTAGTTGATAATAATAGCAAGATGAGCCAGGTGAATCCAGAATCTGCAGGCTCTTTTTCTCTTCAATATTTAAATAAGAAGCCCCAGGCTTCACTGACATGAAGAAAAACTGATTTCATAAGAGATTCAAACAATTTGAATCTTACCCTGTCTTTTATTTCTTTTCAATGTCACTTCTGACTAGATTTTTTATTTGCTTTAGACATAGTGAAAGTATCCAGGTATTATAAAGGCTACATGCACACTAGCTGTACCTCTGCCTGTCCTGCAGTGGTGTCCTCCTTTTTGAGGTCATGCTGGTGGCCACCTTATGCACAAGGGGCTATTGAAGCCAAAGAAGCAGGTTTGAAATTAGCATAATGCTGGTGCATCATGAAGGGCAAGAAATCAATATGATCTTCCTCACTGGTGTCTGCTGTTGTTTTCTAGAGTGTGTAAGCTTTACTCACAAACATAATGCACCACAATAACATTCCACTATTGCTACAAATGTTAGGTCTTATTAATAATTGATAAAGAAGCTTCACTGTAGCAGTAACTGTTACATTTTCCTTTTTAACAACGGCCCTGATGAATTAATGATTTAGAAAAAAAAAAACGAAAAAAAAAACAAAAACAAGGCAACCGATACATGCAGACGCAGTGTGAGGACAACTTTACAGTTTTCAATTAAGATGTAAGTCAAAATGTAAGAGCTGGAGCTGCTCCAATGACAATTATGAATCCTGCAGGATGGACTGACTACAAAATGATCATGTTGCAGCAGTGACTGAACTCAAAGAGAAAATACATCCCATATATAAACCTATATCCTTGCTGGTGTTTAACATTTATAATTTTATGATGACTTTATGATGACTTTATGATGATCTAATTTTGATTTTATTTCTTATGATTTCATTTCATTTAACTGAGTGTATGTGACCTGATCTAATAATTGCCCAGTCAGCACCCATTGCACTCCTTGCCTGGAAGGGCCAGGAGTACTGACAGTCAATACTGCCCTTAAATCATATTAGAAATATTAATTTGTTTCAGTATTTCAATGGATTTAGGGCATAAAACATTAATAGAGTGCAGAAACATTAGTCATGCTTTCTGACACGTAAAACCATAGCCTGAAGTAGATTTTTAATGCTACCTATAGGTGCTCTTTCACTTCAATTTTATGCAGCTAACAAAGGCTGATGCATACAAAATAAGAACATTTTAAAAACAATTCAGATATTTGACATGGTATTGTGTGTATTCACAACTCAAAGTCCCTGAAAACTAGTAATGCTTAAAACTCACTTGTTGGAGCTGCACAATGTCAAAAGTAAAAGCACTGATCCAAATTTGAGCTGGTTAGATGATAAATGACAAAAAATGAGGTGAAATCCTACACATTACCTGTTTCCCTGCAATTTGTGCCTTTGGTATGTCAATAACCTAGCCAACAAACACAGAATGCTTCAGTTAACTACAGACCTTATTAGAAAGACCCAATATTTACACATTCTTAGTTTGGGCTTCCTCTGATCTCCAGTTCCCTTCAGTTAAGCTTTCTAAACACATTACCTCAACAGAGTTTACAACACATACACCTTTCAAAACAAATCTTTTTTTTTCTGAGATATCATGGAGGTGTGCACCCATTGGTTTAAAAGGGCGCCGTTGTGCAAAAAAAAAAAAAAAGCATGCTTCTCGAGATCAAACGAAGACGACCTGCAATTCTAAGTTTTCAGGCGGGTGATTGTAATTATCCTGGTATATAAATATACTCTTATCACAGGAGAGGGATCCGCATTTAAGCCATATCATAAGCTTTGGGATTACCCGTATTGCCTCGCTTCTGTACAGATTACCATAAATCTCCCCAAACAACTGAGGAACTGTGTACTGTGTTGCAAAAACCCTCAAATTAACACTGAAAGGCAGAAGGCCAGATACAGTGTACATACATACAAAAGGAGCATGTAGATAGTTAATCTAAATAACCACAGCAAACTGTAATGGGTGTTCGAGCTTGCAGACGATGAGCATGTTAATAAGTGCCACTTTTTAGTGTTATTAAAGGCTTCTCAAGCAACTCCTCTCACAATGTTATGTGCTATCCAATTTTGGCTAATCAATACGAATGTATTTCATCAAACCGTGCTGTGATTTTTGCACACATCAACATGCAGTATCTTACAATCTGAAGAGCCTTCTTCCATAAAACAACTTTTTCCCAGAGACCATGAAAACTTCTCCAACATTCACATTAATATCCATGTTTGTAGATACCTACATGCATATCTATGTACATACACAAAAGTCTCTCTCTCTCTCTCTCCTTTTCTCTCTCTCTCCCTCCCTCACACACACAGACACACACACACAAACAAACAAACAAACACACACGTCACCCATGTGCCAAGAACCCCAAAGCATTTGTGAATTGTGTGAAGCTGCTGTGATGAGAAGATGTTTGTGATATGCATGTGCTCTGTGCAATTATTCAGGCTCGCTTGAAGTAGGCTTATCATAAAGAGCATCTGTGAAAATCTTGCTTTGAAGAAAAGGAATCTACCATAATAAATATACAAATAAATAAACATATAAATGGTGTGGTACAAAACTTTGAAAAGTTCACTGAATAATTATTCTTGGAAACTAAATGAGTAAAAGCAACCATACTCAATTAACTGCAAAGCACAGAAAATTCAGTAACGTGTCAGTGCACTAATGTAGTCCTCTGAACCAAAGCTACGCACCACTGCCCCTGGTTTGGACGGTCATTTCTATTGTACAGTCTGTAGTTTAATTTAAGAGTAAATACATGAATAACTGGGAACTTAATTTAAGTCATGTCATGAACCAAGAGACAAGGGTGCTTAACTGCGATTCAAAAGGCTTTTCTACAGTGTATGGTTGATAAAGGATTTACCTCTCTCTTGAGCCTTTGTTTTTTGATTTGAGTTTTATTTTTAGCCTGATGCGATGGGTCATACCTCACACTCCCTGGAGCCAGAGATTGTGCAAGTGCAAGAGCCAGTGCCATTTCCCAGCACCTCCAATGCATCCGGTGTGGCTGCAGGGTTGTAGCTCATGTAATACTCTTGTAGCTGGGAGCTCAGGTTCTGCTCTGGCTCTGGACTCTTTTTGCGACGCTTGTGCCCCACCATGGATCGCTGCTGCAGCAACCTGGCTGCATCTGGGTAGCGCCGCCACAACACATAGATAATGGTCAGGATGAGAGACATGGTGAAGAAGAGTGCCACACTGCCCACCACCACTTTGTGAAGAGACATGTGCTGCAGATCTGGAGGTGGTGTGATGAAAAAACTGTTAAGACTGGGTCGAGTGCGGGGCACAGAGTCTCTAGGGTCCTTACTAACACGGCCTGGGAGGGTAGGATGAGGAATGGGTTTTGGTCTGGAAGGTGGGACACGACCAAGGGTGGTGATTGGTAGCAGGGGTGGAGAACCGCTTGTAGGCGGAAACGTTGGGTCAGGGGTAGCTTCAGAAAAGAACTCTGGCATTGGTGAGGGAGTTTCAGTCTGAAAGTAATCAGTTTCCTCACAAATGCCATGGTTCCTTGTGGCTTCCATGATTTTCTCCCCCTGAAGACGCTTTGGGCTACTGCAGATCATAGTGGTGTCTTTACTACCCCGAAAATTCCTCAACCAGGCCACAAGTGGGCATATCCCGATTCCACAGTCCCACATGTTCCCAGCCAGACTGATGGAGGTCAGTGAGATCCAGGCTGACACAGCCTCCTGAGACACATTGGACAGCTTGTTGGATTCAAGGTTAAGGATCTGAAGGTTGGGCAGGCAGTGAAACACAGCTGGGTCCAGGGTCTGGATTTCATTTCCAGACAGATCCAACTTTTGCAATGTGTACCAAGTCCACGGAAGGCCCTGGTTGACAACCCGGATGCGGTTCCACTGCAGGTAGAGTGACCTCAGGTTGGCTAAACGTGGAAACAGAAAAAAGTTGATCCGTGAGAACTGGTTGTGCTCCAGATGTAGCTCCATTAGCTTTTGTAGTCCTAAGAAGGTGGTGCGGGTTAGAGCCTTGATTCGATTGTAGCCCAGATCCAGAAACTCCAAACTTCGGCACTCCAGGAATGCTCGAATTGGGATGTTGGTGAGGCCATTGGAGCGTAAGTGTAGGTTTTGCAACTTTCGCAGGCCATGAAACTGACCTGGCTGTAACACCTCCAATTTGTTGTATGACAAGTCCAGACTGCGAAGGTTGGGAATCCCATGGAATGTTGCGTTGTGTAGCGATGTGATCTTGTTGGAACTCAGGATTAACTCTTTCAGCCTGCGGACCCCCTGAAATGCTCGACTGTCCAGGGCAGAGATCTGATTGTGGTCCAGGTAAATCCACAGAAGCTGGTTGAGATGAGCAAATTGATAAGGAAGCAGGGTGTGCAGATCATTGTAGCGCAGCGAGAGACCTTGGCAGCCCACTGAGATGTTTTCTGGGACATCCAAAAAGCCCGCAGACTCACAATGGACAATCTTCCCCTCACAGCGGCAGTTATTAGGGCAGGTACGCTCACCAAAACTGAACAACAGGGGAGCCTGCAAGAGGAGGAGCAGAGGGAAGAGGAGGTGTGCCGGTCGCCCATCACACAGCAATGGACCTATAGAAGAAGGAAAACAAGAGAGATACAGAAGGGAGAGATAGAGAGAAAAGAGAGAAATTAAAGCACTGCTGTGAGAGAAAACTAAAATTACATGTTATAGTATTTTTAGCCATAGACAAGAAAGAAAATCCAGTCTCCTGTCAGGCAAAAAGGATTCACAACTAATGGAACAGATCTGCTTTGTGAGAAATAATTTGATGTTCCTAGACAAAGGGTTACAATAAGAGTTCAGAAGCTTTAAACATATGAATGGTAACCTTGCTGAAGAACTCTGAAACAAAGGTGTTTTTTCACAAAGGATATGGTGAAAGCTTGCTGCAGTTGAGAAGGAACAGATAGATAAGACCACCAGTGTATTAAAAGAACACATGCTCCATCTCGGAACACTTAATCTCTCCTTCCTTCTATACCCATTGGAGAACTCACCACCTACAGCATCTTCACATCAGTGATAACATCTGTCTCTCCACACCTCTTCTTACTGCCAAAAACTTTGAGGAACTTAGCTTCATGACTCCTGTTTCAAATGGAAGTTCTTCCAATCCGCGTACTATCAGGGTGATTGTGCCCATACTGGGCATTATTGTGATTGGGATAATATGGTGCCACACAACACAACATTTTATTGAAAAGTATGTCTGAATTCACTGGGACAAACAATTAAGGCCTAAGAATGATTTTCCAGTCCCTGTGGTGGCTCTCATACTGAAAATATTTTGAAGAAACACTCATCATCTCTAGTTTGCTTCCACAGTTGGATATTAATTTGAATGTAATTATAGGTAACAAGACTAATTTAAGCAAAATATGTGCACTTAACCCTAATCAGGTGTGGTTTCTACAAGAATATTTCTATTCATCACATGATCATCATCAAGCATCTTAATAAAGAAGGTGCTTAAACTCCATGTCGATATTGGAGAGACTCAGGCCATAAATATAAATCAACCAAACCGCAGAAGGAGTTTTGAAGTTCAAGAGGTTCATGTATCACCATTGTCTTCTCATGGAGACCGCAAGGCACTTTTACTTTTGAAAATAGAAAAAAAACCCACCTAAGAGACATGACCTCTTTGCTGTCCAAGGAAAGTCAAAAGCATTCAAGTCAAACTTTCACAGAGAGGTCAGAGCCCTTTTCCATTCCCAGTTAAGAATTATGCTGATTTCCCCTCTCCAGAGATGTTAGGGTACTTCTCCTTTTCCCCAGAGAAGCCAGATCCCCTATTTTCCACTCCTCATTCCACATTCCTCAAACCAACTTTGCAAAAATGTCAGGTACCTCCTTCACCCTAGTCCCAGAGATCCCAGGTCCCTCCCTTGAACTAAATCCCAAATTTTCAGATTCTCCACTTAATATCCAGAAAAATCAAGTCTCTCCCTCACAGCAGTTTCCAGTTTCATTCATTTATTTACATCCTGCTGTACTGATACAATGAGATTCTATTTCTTTAATTGAGGGAACATCACACATACAATTTTTTTTTTTTTTTAACCAACCAAGGCCAGTGATGTGGGTTGCTGTCATAGTAGAAATAGCATTTCCCCTTTCAGAAATTTTGACTGTTTTTATTTTCTCAGTTTTATAATAATTAGCAATGTTCCTGTAATCTGTTTACAAATCTGTTAGACCACAAACTGAACTGAATTTTTTAAAATTTTCGCCTCTTTTATAGACAGAAAATACAGAATCGTCATTCTGCATCCATGCTTGCTGTCCAAACCAGACGCTTGTCAAAAACATTTATAAACCTTAATGAAACTTTTAATCTTATTCAATCTGTGCATGAATTTGAATATATTAAGGGATACATGCCTGATTAAATGGTGTTATCTGGTCTTAAAGTGCGGTTGAGACAAATATATCTGTGTCTGACCACAAAGCTGCTGCATTCATATGCACTTATCTCCCCTCACACCAAAACATTTTTCATGCAATTCAAAGCCATGAAGCTTGTCATTTGTTTTAATAATACCTGCCTGACCATGATTGACTTCGATGGTCCTAATAAGGTTAAGATATCAAATATTACAGCGCTGTCATGGCTCATGACTTACTGAGAACTCTCGGGCTTTAAAAAGAGTATAGGAGAGCCAAATGAAAGTGGAAGGCAAATACTGTAGATTATAGGTCATTAATGACATTTTGAAAGGCCTCATGAGGATATATCATAAGGTGCTTAAAGATGCTGGAGCACTTTGTCTTCACTGTTATTATATCTAAGAAGTGTTCTTTTCAATATGATAGACTCTGCCATCAGCCCTCTCCACTCGTGGCACAAAAGTCTCCTTTGAGAATTGTAAAGAGTTTTTAACTTTTTTTTTTTTAATCAAAATGTTGAGCACATGGGTTTAAGATCACTCCTCTTGACTGGGCCATTATGAAATTTCAGTAGATTTAAGCTACACCGTTGTCTGGGGTGCATGTGGATTTCACTATTTACATTTTGGACTCATTTCTCATCTCTGGCAGATAGTACATCTTGTATGAAATCCACCACTTGCTTCACTGATATTGCTTCCACAAAATTTGTGAAAGAGATCTTTCATAAAATTGGTTCTGGTTTTCTATTCCAAATGAATATGTGACTCAAAATCGGCACTTCCCACACTGTTTTTAAACATGGTTCAACTCCTCATTAGAAAATCACGCCAAGAACTGCAGGCACACCTTCAAGTTTCATAGAATCTCTGAGGTTTAATAGAATATTCGTCTCAGCTAGTAGGTAAAATGAATAAAAACAACTTTTTTGAACAATCCCAAAAATGTTGCAGCAAGGAAATAACATTGTATATGACGAATAGCCTTGTGGAATGGCTGATCTGGGTGGAAGTTTAATTACAATCCTTTCAGATATTTCTCCATTGTTTTGGGAATTACAAAACATGGTATTTTAAGTGACCACCTAAAATTCTGGGTTGGCATCAAGGACACCTAATGGGTTCATCTCATACCTCTTACATTCTCCAACACGTTATGAAACTTCAGTTCTTGTTCAACACTCATTACACTCATACACAACACTCTGATTTCCATACACATTCTCCATATTATACAGAAACAAGAGAACCATAGCTTCAGAGTGCTTAGCTTCTCTCAAGGAATGCTTCTTGGAAAAGTGCTGGATGTCACAAGAAATCTTTTGCAGCTTAATGAAAAAAAGATTTAGTCGTCTGGAGGAAGTCATTCATACTTTTATCTCGTCACCTTCACCCCAATGGAGCTCCATTCTGCCATCAATCAAAACTCTATTTTATGTCCCCAGCTGCTACAAAATGCAGCAGCTAGGATTTCAACTTGTTAAAATATGAAACCAGATCGCTCCAATTCTGGTATCTTTCCACTGGTTATTAGGTGGAATTGGAATTGATTTTACAATTTGACTCATTACTTATAAAGGATGTTTATGTCTTGCTCAAATATGTGTATACATTAGGGCCAGACATAAAATGTAATTACTGCAAATGTTTTAACCCTACATGAGCCCTTCTTCTTCTTCTTCTTTTATTTATGTTGAGCCTACTGGCTTGAATGAATGAATGAATCTTGAATATGGCATTTACTTTTGTTGGACTTTTCAACTTAAGTACTTTTAGATCAATACTTTCTCTAGTTTTGTAAACTCTATATCGCCCTTATTCACCCATATTTAATATAAGTCATAATGTCAGACTGTGTGGGAGGTGTAACATTAGTTTGCGTCGGGTTCCATGGGTCTGATATGAGCTAGACTATGTAATGAAGCTGGAAAAATGACTTGTGTCTACTTTAATAAGTGCAAGCTCCTGGGTAGGAGTGAGAGACTGCTTGGCAGGTGCGGAGATTTTCATAAATCTCTGACTGGCTATTGAAATATGTCCTGATAAAGGAGGAATAAGAAAATTCTGTTTGTATGTATGGAGTTAACAAGAATGTAGTGCTGGAGGAGGCCCTGACGTAGAGGTGAATGGTCACAATAGCTGAGAAGCCAGGAGGGGTTGACTAGGAGGAATGCCGTCAAATATATAAAACCAAACTATTGGAATTAGTGCAGTACCATTATGGAACACAAGGAGATTCATACTAGTACGAAGTAACGGCGCTCCTCAGGCCAAAGGTTGATATTCGACTATAGTTGTTTTTTTTTCTTCATTATCAGCCCTGAAGTCCCATGTTTTGGACACTGTTTTGGAGAAGGGAGGGTGTGACTGGATCGGATTACAAAGGATGCTGCCAGACAGACCGAGTAAACCCAAATGTGTTTGTGAGCTCTTGCTGGCAAATAACTCTCAACTCTGAAAGGGCTTCTCCTCTATGCCCGAGAAGGTTAGAGACACACTGTAAGGGCAGAATGGAATGTTCAAAATATCTGTCATGAAAGCGGTTGCTAAGAGCTGTTGTCAAATGTGGGAGGAATCCGGAGATGCTATAAAGAGTGACTTTTGGGCCGCCTCAAAGAGCCTCACTGATAATTCAGAGGTCTAAAGGGTTTGCTTTTCCTGAAGTGCCCACATCGCCACAGCCATATTCTGATTTTGTTTCTGTTGTTCACTTCATGAAGTTCAGCGTGTGGGCACTGTTAGTTTCAAAGCATTTAGAAAAAAGGGCAGGCGTTTATACAAAAATACATGTGATTAGATCATCCATCTGTGTATCATTAACTAACCAGACCAATCAGACGAACCATATGACGCGAAACAAGCTGCAGCAACTGTTATGATGAATGTGAGTAAGTATATTGATATAATGCTAGCCTGTTGGTGTATATGATTCTTGACATTTTCTTAAGGAAAATCTTTGTTTTGTCAGTGTTACTGGAACACTTTGGTTGTCATGTGGCCAGATGGTTTTGTGAGTCAAATGATGAACTCGCGAGACCAGCTGCCGGTGCGACGTGAGTGCCTGCATATAGTTTTGTAGATTTATAAATGGTTTATGACTGTGGTGTCCAACGCATCCCTCTGGAGAGCGTGGTGGGAGTACTGGGAGTATGGGAGGCTGGAGTCACTGCTGTGAGAAACTCGGTCCCTGCACAATCAGAGTGAGAGGAGGGTTTACAGTCTCAATAATAATTCAAGCCTGTTCAGAGTGGGTGTCGGACAGCAAAAAGGATATCCACCAACTCATGTTTGTGATATTTATGGACAGTATACAGTGGAGTCCAAAGGTCTGAGTGCATGACCAAAAACATTTTGTCATTAAACAAAAGAGATTAATTAATTCATTTATTTATTTATCAGTTTGTTTCATACTCAGATGATAGTTTGTGTTCAAGAATAAATTAGATATATTTCAGGTTCATGAAAGCACCTCTCAGAGATCAAAGTGCTGTCACAACATATATTCCATTAAAATATTAATACATGTGAATTGTTTTGGTTTTTTAACAACTACTACCACACACTGATGATATCACGATGGTCCTCTATGAGTTATTATACCTATTGCTGGTGCTTTAACTTTGAAAAGGACAAGACCAGCAGTAAACTAAATTCAAAGTTTTTAAGGGGGCCATTACAACACACACTGGAGAGATTTTCACAGACAAAGTCATTTTCTTCCAAAGCAAGACCCCACAGACCTGAAGTGACCACACCACCCGAAGACCAATATATCAAGCGAACACCTTTATGAGACAGAACAGTGTTCGCCAAGATACAAAACCAACTGAGCAAAGAACGCCCTACTCTACAGTCAAAAAATGATTGGTAAACTGCAGCCTTAATGAGAGTGGCAGTTTCCAAAGCATCTTTTTGATTATAAAACAAGTTTAAACATTAACCATGAGTCAAACAATACCTGATTTTCACTGCTCAGGAAGCTACAATCAAACATGATAGAGGAGATATTCAGATATGGAGATGTTTCGGCTGTTCTGGAATGGGTGACTTACACGGGATCAACTGCACATTGACCAAAGAGAAGTACCACTCTATTCTGCAGAGCCCTTCTGGCTTAAAGCTGTGTCAAAGAGGATTTATTTTCTAGCCGGACAATGACCCTAAACATGCATGGAAGCTGTGGCAGGTCTATTTGAAGTGCAGGGAAGAGCAAGGAGTGCTGACTTGCATGGCTTTCCTTCACCAGACCCCAATCCATGTCGAGGAGATTACTGAGGTGGTGGTCTGACTCTTGAACTGGTATCCAAACCCGCTCCTCGTGATGATGTTAATAAGGAGGTTCAGGTCTATGCAGAACAGCGGTGGGGAAAGTGCATCACTTTGTCCCTTGTGTGATTGTGTTTGAGTTCGTTTGTGATGTTATTCTTCACTGATCCACTGAGTTATAAGTCTTATTGACTTTATGATACGAAGCATTCAAACATCTTCGTCATAAACCATAAGCTTTCTTGTTGTGAATTCCCAGATTGATCTGTCCTGGCCTTGGAGTCTCATGTGACTTCTCTAACAATAGCTGGTGCTTTGAGCCTCTGGTTTTGTTTCCGTTCTGAGCAGCGTTCATGTATTGGTGCATGTATTCATTCAACTTGGTGGCTCCTGTCAGGTATTAGTATGTGACCCATTGTCGGATGTTTGCTGTTATGATTGTGACTGGTTTGTGCTCTGGAAGATTGAGGTGGTCTTTCTTCAGGTCTATTGGCCTCTGAGCTTTAGCGTTATACGATGATTCTTCCTTCCACATGCTCTTCCAGAACTGTTCATTTTGTGGATGCTGCTGTGGGCATGTTACTGCACTGCAGGCTGGGAGTATATGTTGGATGTTTCTCTGGAGAACAGGTCATTTATCCTTTTGGCCTCTGCTTCTCTCTTCAGTCTGGCGGCCGTCGATGTAAACCTTTGTTCAGCAGTCTCTAGGGCCTCACTTGTGCACGATATACTGTATTTCATCAGTATCCAGGACCTGTCCTTGATCATACAGCACTGAGTGGTTGAGCCAGCTTGCTAACTTCTTTGCATGCCTTTATCCTGGCTTCCATTCTCAGTCTCCAAGGAGGGCACTGTTTATTGCTTATCTTCCTAATCTTGCAGCTGAACATCTCGAGGATTACTGCTGCTGTGGCGTATACCAGCTCATTGGTTTCAGTTATGGTGGCAGTGGGAGCTGTGTGCCGTGCTGCATTGACGCTACAGCCATATTGCTTTGCTTGCTTATGATCATCACAATTATATCAAGAGCTGTGCCATGTGAGAAACATTGCATCAGGGTCAGTGCAGTCTCATATTCCTCGGTGGGTGCGGGTTGTGTTTACGGTTACTCTCTTGGACAACATCATTATGGCATGAACATGTTCTTTGTAATCCATCAATCTCCAGTTGCAATAGCAGCTTTTTCTTGACTATGTTTGAACATGAGGTAAATAATTGTTTCTCACCCTTACGAAAATGTCACATGTGAAAAATGCCTTTTCACATGTGAAAATTGCCTTTTCACATGTGAATTGACCATTTCCACATGTGATTGCCAATATTCACATGTGAACTAACATTTTCACATGTGAAAAGAAAATAATTTCACATGTGAACTTGAATTTTTCACATGTGATTTGCTTTTCGCATGTGATTTTCAGTTTTCACATGTGAAAGAAAAACAATTTCACACGTGAACTAGATATTTCCACATGTGATATGCGATTTTCACATGTAATTGAAAATTTCCACATGTGAAAATTAAATTTCACATGTAAATCGACCATTTCCACATGTGATTGCT
>OMLF01024198.1:3646-14969 GCA_900302615.1 Holocentrus rufus
CTTTGACTGTTTACCCTCTGTAAAGTCTGTCATGTTGATGTCTTACTTCACAGAGGTCCCTTGGGATGACCATTGCTGCTCCATGGTCCATTTGTAATTTATCGGATTACACGCTTTGCCACAGATAGAATATATACTATGGATGACATGCAGTTTGATGTGAATCAGCACCATAGTTCCTGGGATCGGCGAAGTTCATTAAATTAAATGCCCAGCTTGATACCTTTGCCATTCTGCCTGCAGTCAGGGTCAATGAGTTAGGTCGCGCATGTTTACTTTTGAGGTACTGCGACCCTCTGAAAATTGGATTAGGGACAAACTCAGAAAACCTTGTCTGCTGTCTGCCTTGTTTTTATTATATTTTATTATAAGTGAGATGTACAAACAGCCTGTTGCCGAACAGCCTCTTTTTTTAAAGTAACTTAATAAGCTGATAATGGGACTATTACATAATTTGATTGGTCCCAAAAACAACTCAAGATACCTTATTTTGAGGCTATAGTCATATGACTTGTCAGGACACTGTAGGAGAGGCTATTGCATTGTATTTTACTTAATTATGTTCTATTCTGGTCATTTTCCATCTATTGCAGTCTAATCTAATTTTCTCTTGAGCACCAGAGCATAGCACTTGTGAAGCTCTCTATCACCGAGCAGCACCACCACCGGAGCATTTGCTTGGCCGCCTCTTGGCTTGGCTCTTAGGGACCTCGGCCCAGGCAAAGTCAATCCCCCTCTCAGATTAAAGGAGTGTCTCTAAGTGCCAATCCAGAATGGTGATAAAAAAGCTTTTTAATCCATTGAGAAAGTTTCCTGGTGTAACCCCCCCAGAGTCCCAGCGCCAGGCGTTGCCCCACTCAGGCATGGGTCTGGACAGTGTTGAGACCAGAGTGTGTCTCCCCCATGCCCCGAGAGAGTGAGACAGGCCTAAAAAAAGGCCCCTTCCCTTCCGCCACTCACTTGAGCAGCTCCCTTTGATAACATCTGGCAGGGGCAGCGACAGCAGGAGATGGAGGGACATTAAAGTCCTGTCACTCACTTGGCGGGAGGGCGGCCGGCGATTTCACATCATCCGCAGACACGGGCCCAATCACACACGCTGGAGTGTCAGTGATGATCTCCCTTTCTAATGATATTCTCCAGCAAGAGTGTTACATGAGCTGATGGCTTGGCATGGCAAGCACCTGCCAGCTTTTTACTTTCTCGATACAAATTCCGCAATCTTATCATCAAAACAACAACCAAGTCATTCTTAGCTACTGAGGTCAAAATGTTTTTTTTGCACAAACACATTTTTCACTACAACATGTCAGTTTGGCCTCTAGATTCAACAAGAAGTACATCTTCAACAAAATATCTAACTGTGACTTTAAACCTAAACATTCTTTGTAGAAGCAAACTTATAGTGTTTATCTAAACAGCGCTGTCTGTTGAAGGAGATGGGCCGGAAAAAGACTTCAACCTATCTTTGTTCTGGTGAAGGGGGAGCAGGCGGTTTGGAGGGGGGTGAAATGTGAGTTTCAACACAGCTCCCCCCGGAAAGCCTCAGACCAATTCAACATCCATCCCTCTCCATTTTCTTTCTGTTTACTTCTAGGTTCATGAGTTTACATGCCAATTCCATTACAGGGATTAAAATAGTTTGTCCAATCCATCCTCAAACTCTGCTTCCCTTGTCCTCTCCCCTCCCTTAACCCCTCGCGCCACTTACAGGCTTTCAGGTCCCAGGCCTGGGTTAGGGGATTACAGGACGCTGTAGCACGCATCCACAGAAACAACGGGAGGCGGCCGCGTTGAAGAATGCTCCAGCGAGAATCCCCGGCGTTAGTGAAAGCTTGAGGTTTGATCAATGGCCGTGGCGCGTGTCTGCACTAGTGAACACTTCACCGAGCGTCTGGGAGAAAAGAAAGAGAAAATGAAGGTGTGTTTTGACACCGGGCTCGGGGTCTGGGCGGCAGGGTCGCCTTTGAGCTGCTGCTGATTAAGGGCTGGCGTTCACAGGTGAGCGGCTCCGAGCAGGATTTAGTGACACAGGCGCAGAGGTGAAATCACCCCCACGCTCTCAGCGAACGGCAAAGCAACTGCTGAACTCTTACGAATGGCCAAAAGGCAAATGTCAGAAGATAACTGAGCTCTATGACCGCGTGCAGCTCGCTCAAAGAAGAGGTGGATGACAGGTGGGGTTTCCAAAAACGTCTTGCAATAAGCAAATTACATGCTCGCAGAAGCAGAGCAAGAAATATGAAGGATGATGATGAAATACCTTCGCCTTTTCGCTTTGAAATAAGGTATTCCTGCCTGCACACACTTTTCCAGACTGTGGGCTCAGAGCTCCATATCATAAGGAGCAAAACCAGTGCGTCAGCCAGTCAATAAGTCTTTCAGTGCCTTGGGCTCTGAACCACCCGGCTTTGGTAATCTCTTTTGGACCTGCAGAGACTCAAAGGGGCTAAGTCTGGTCAACACCTAGGAGGAGACATCCATATCAGATCTTCAGGTGCTTCTGGCAGCCCTACCAACCAAAGCACAGTCTTGGAACCACTACTAAGCACGGACATTGCCCTAATTCCCCGGTAGCAGGAACTCAACATGACCCCTAAAGCCATTTGAAAGAAATGGAACTGGTCCATAGGCATCTAAGATCCATGCAAACTGCTATAGGGTTAGGGGTTTGATTCCTACTTGCACCACCCATGCAAAAAATGTATGATTCACATGCATGTTGTATTAAAGAATCTAGTATGTTAACTCTATCTATCTATTGTCTATCTGTCTTCTGCACTAGGCCGAAGCAGCTAAATAAAGATGTTGTGTAACAACTGCGAGTGAACTTTCAAACAAAGAATGGGCTGAACCCAGACAGACTAAATTTTCTTCGCGAGTCTATGAGTCAGGGGGAAACGAGACTGAGGGAATCCGTGGACATGAATGAGATATTTACTTGTTTCCCGTGAGAGTGAAGAGGCTTTTGATTGGTTTGTATGGGCTGCTGACCGCAGTGTTGCAAGCACTACTATCGCAGTTGAAAGGGCTCCAGTGAAACACTTAACTCTATTTGTCCGGTTCAAGTGCATTGTTAATTCTATTGTCTGCTGGTTTGAGCTCAGGTCTGATGTTTATTTGTTACAGTACCAGAGCTGTTATTATAATTTATATTCAATTTTATCTGACTTGGAATTGTTTTGCATATGTCATCTGATGATCGGAGGCAGTGCTGCTGTGTTATGCTGAAAATAACTTCAGCCCTCTTTCTCTTTTTGTTGGACATCAGAAAACATTCAAAAGCCCAAGCCAGAATAAATAGCAACACTTGCAATGCACTTCCAGTCAGCTACTAGTTTCAATTTCATTGCTTCAAGCCACATTTTCAGACTTGTATGACTGCGTGCTGACTCACACAGGGAAAACATGACACCTAAACTGTTGCTCTGAAAGTATCAGGGAACACTAATTGTTTTTTTTTTTGTTTTTTGTTTGTTTTTGTTGTTTTTTTTGTTTGTTTTTTGCAAACAGGGGAACAAAAATATATGGGGAGTCAGTTTATGTCACTCATTGGCTTTTTACTTTTCCATGGCTGAGTGCATTTCCAATGAGCATTGATATTTCCAAAGTGATCTGGCGGGACTTGATGTCATGCCATGTCATGCTATATCATGCAATTTGACGTGACATGGCGAAATTTCCAAAGTCATACAGCCTGGCTGAGTCCCCTGCTGCTGAAGTCTCAGGAAGTCTCTGGATGTCAAAACAGGGAGGACCTACTTGCAGCCATTACAGACCTCTAGATAATACTGAATATATTGTATATATAACCCCACTGTAACCCCTGTAACTGTAACCCCCAACCACTGCATGTCATTTCATATAGTGAGGCTGAAAAAGGGGAATATTTGTTCAGCATGTCAGGATGACTCCAAATCATTACTTAAAGCTTGAGAGTCAAAATGTAAAATAATCAAGCCTAAACAACAGCTAGGTGTTTGATGCAAAATACCAAATACCTTGCTTATGGCAAAGTTCCCAACAAACACACAAAACACAAATGGTTTCATTAATGGTGTTGAAATGAGACAATCAAAGTTAATGACCCAGGATCAGGAGTCATGCAGAAGGCATGCAATAGAAGGTGATGAATATTAGCCTGTCTGAGTCACAAAGCACGTCATGAAAGCCACACACACATGCGCGCGTGCACACACACAAATACATGGTGCACATGCACACATACACACACATGCCAGTATCCCAATTATCTGCAGCTTTTACATAACTGTTTTGCATGGGGATTTATGCTTAAGGCAAGGCAGTCAAGAGCTAGCTAGTGCAAAAGGCTTTTAAACCAAAGCCTTAACGCATTCTAGTCTGTCAGGGTGACTAAGAAGTTAAATACTGATTAACAAATGTAAGTTCTCTGACAATACAAACAGCCCCCCAGTGGAGATAATGTATGAAAAAAGAGCCACAAAAGTAGATGAAACATAAGAGAGCATGTCGGACGATTTGCATCCCTGATCCCCTGATCAGTGTTTCCTGTTTAGACCACTGTTCAGTCTCAGTCAAATCCCCCTGCATGGCCTCGCAAGGAGGGTATTTCTCAGGGTGCTTATACGACCCCAGCCAGAGAACCAGAGCGATCCAGAGCAGATTTAAGGCATTAGGGAATCATAGTGGCCAACTGCCCGATGCTGCAGCCTTAAATAAGCGTGTCTAAGATGTAAAACTAAACATCTTGTCCATGTATCTTTGGGCAAATTCAGCCAAAATTCTTGTGAAACTAAAATGACGCCATCAATCCATTTTAGCTTGAACGTGTCATTTCATCCATATTTTGACACAAATTTTTTTCAAACTTCATAACACAGACACAAAAAATGTTTTGCACTCCCACGCTGTCCATATTTTTCCTCAAAAACTCAGTCAATTAGTTTTGGAATAAAAAAGACTTCCCATTTTTAGTTGTTGGATGTGGTGCTCCACTTCTGTTGGATGTTTGGATTAGGGATTATGAGTTTAAGAAATTTAGAAGGAAAAAGAAAAAGCAGACACTCTTGTCTGGCAATTATCTGTAATATACATTTTTTTTCTTGTGTAGTATTCAGTATAATGAACATTTAGAGTCTTAAACCAAATTTTCAAATTTATCAACGTTTCATAGTATTAAGAATAGGGGACAATTAGCCTAAATATTTGAACTGTGTTCCCAAAAAGTGACTTCCTCTTGTTTAATAATCTGTAGCTGTTTATATGAACTTTTGTTGCCTGGTTCCCCCTGTCCATTATGTGTGGCTCCTTCCTCAGTGGTTGCCAAAGTGGGGTCCAGGGGCCTTCAGGGGTTCTTGGAGGAGGGTCCACTGGATTCCCAGCAAGATGGACCAAAATTTTCCCTTCACTATTATTTAATTCATTATACAATAAACACAATGACATAATGTATAAGGATGCCTGTGCTGATCAGCGGTTTCATTCTTACCACTATTGCTGCCACCCCCCACTTAAATGGACAGTTTACCTAAATCATGACTTCCAACATCGTCTCTCATAGGGTTCCACAGGACAGAACATTATCAAATGTGGGTCCTTGGTCCAGTGTGTATATATTTTGGATCCTTGAGATGAATAAGTCTAATTTCTTTATTTACCATGAAGGACAGCAAGTGCAGATGTATAAAGGCCCAAACTGACTCGTTATGTCGGCATAACAGTGAATTCTGAGGCTGGATAAACTTTTCCACACATCTGCTCAAATAAAGAGAAAAGCAATGACCAAGAAATATTTTAAACAAACAAATAAATAAATAGACTAACACTTTGACGACACGCCAAAATCCCTCCATATAAGATCATTTACATTTGAACGCTCTGAAGCTTCCTCAGTCTATTTTGAGTTAATTTCTATAGTGGCAAATGGAGCAGACAGGCCTACTGATGACTGACACGATTTTATTGTTTAGTCAGTGTAATAAATCATAAGGTCACCAATGTTGCAAAAGAGCGCACATGTTCCCCTGACATAGTGTTGTTTTTTTTCCTCGCCATATCTTCCAAATAGATTTCTATCATTTTTTTTTACTCGTAAGCCTATTCCATCTCCATTATACTGATAAAAAATGCGAGATAAAATTTGGCCTCGGTAGGTAAGGTATGGCAAGCTGCCAGACCTTGTCATACCCAATTTACGCTCAGTCAAATTTTCTTGCTTTATTTGGTTTTGACGAGTTTAACATGCCAGGTACTGCGCCTATTTATTATGGATATAATGTTATAGCCTTCCACATGAGACAGCATATGATAAACTCGTTTACCGCCTGGATCCCAACATTTAAATGCAGATGCAAACTCCTGAGTATTTGGCCCGTCGGCGTTATTCACAGTCAAATTACAAAGTTTCAGGTATCCTCATAGAGAAAATTCTGCGCGCGACGTGCTTTTCTTTATTCGAGGTGGAGGAGGAGAGAAGGGGGGTTATCCAAGGTGTTTGAGACAGATGAGTGAGGTGGGGGTCGGGGAGGGAGGAGGAGGCAGGGAGGGTAAATTGGGCGGACACATAAAAACTGCAAGGGGCCATAGATGCTGGATCATTTGGAGAGTCTGCCCCGTCCTGCGCACTGTCCGCCTTCATGAACTGTACTGGAGACAGATAGGAAACCCCGCTGCAGACACAGAGCGCGCCTTCATTCCGAGCCCCGTCTCCTCGCGTCTTATAGAGGGGCCGTTAAGGGATTAATGAGCCAAAAAGGCACCCAACTTCTCCTTTAAGGCTCATTTCGGCGTTTTTCGGTACATGCTTTACACCTGGACTGCCTTTGCGTGGAGAGATCTCGCACCTTCCCTTTTGTCGTATTCACTCCATTCGAGGATACCTGTACCCCTACTGATGGTAAGCGCCCATCTATTTATTATGGAATATACACGTACCATAACAGGGATTCGGCTTTTAGAAACCGAAACTGTTGAATAGCATAATGGGAATTTCGTTGACAGTTTGGGACTTTTGGTGTTGGTTTACGGAGCCGTCCGACTTGGGTTTTGAGTGTGAAGTACAGCATTACTGAGAGAAATGGACAAGGATATGAAAGCTCATAAACATCCTATAACCTACTAGAACAACACAACAACTGAAATAAACATGTATTTTGTTTTTAATGGATACTAATAGCGTAGTGATCCTCGTGAAGCACAGAATGGCAGGTTGAAGCTTTTTGTGCCGGAGTGCTCAGCAGTGACGAACCAACATAATGAGGTCATTTTCAAACACATAACATCCAAATTCTCTGCAGTTCTCCTTCTTCAGGACAATTAAACATTATTTGGCATACAGTATGCACATGTGGAACTTTTCCAAAAGTTCGGCAACATTTGCCAGTTTAGACACCTGCATCTACTTAATGTCCTAACCTTCGTGCGCATAACTTGTAAGATGGAATTGACCATTAAACTAAGATAGAAATGACACATTTGTTCTCGCGCAAGCTAATGTTTAACCTACAGGAGATGAATTCATCTCTGGTTCATTTGAAAGACATTCAAGAATAACTCGTTTATTTTTTTATATAGTACATGTCTCCTTTAATTGTCCAAGTTTAGCCTAGTTTGAAATGACATATTTCTGTCCAGCGACGGTCTGCCAAACTTTGTAATTATTGTAGTGTCAACAGATTAAAGTATCACATAAAGTTACAGTAAATGTGAATTCAGTTTAGGTAATTGCAGAACAACATTATAATTACACGGACATAGGATCACGTCTGCCCTCTTACTCTCTAACAAATGTCGGTAATTATAAAGTATGGAATTGTGTCATTTTATACAGTAAAGCAACAGACCAGACATTTGGAGGCCTACGGGCGCATGGCGTCCTTGGCACACGATTTTCTTTTCCAAATCAAATTTCTCTGCAGTCGTGCAGGGAAATGGACTCATCAACCCTCGAGTAGTTAATTTGACTGCATGTGTTTTGATTAAAAAAAACCAACCAAGTTATTTCCTACTCCGCGTAAAGGAAGAAGCCTGAATTTGCATGTATGCGCAAAGTTGGTAAAATCCTCTCGTTCATTTGAGCAAAGAATTGACCCAGGGGCAACTTTTGTTGATGCTAAATGATGTTTTGCAGGTTTCAGATTTTAAAGTTGGCTCATGAGTGGTTACATTTATCACCGCTAACTAATTGTTGTGTAAATCAGCTGGAGGGCACTTAACGCTGCCAAACCCAAGTGTTTTTATTTTGTCTTATATTCTTCTCTCCTTGAAGAGAGTTAAATCAACATGAGGAGATTAATCTCTGGAAAGACATGCAGCTCATCATTTATATCGGACTACTTCCCTTTCAGAATATACAGCCTAACAAAACCATTAACCTGTTTTCAGTGATCTCACTGACTGTGAATGTTCTTACTGCTGAATTGCTCACTGGGAGCAAATAAAATCCCAAACCTAAACTGTTCAACAACAGGAGACATTACAGGACTCTATAATAAGGATATTGCATTTTGTTAAGGTCACTGGCCCAAAGTGAAGCCTGGGTTACAATTTAAACAGATTCTAGCTTTCGTTTTAACCCAGTTGTTATCAGAAAGGTAAACAAACCATTAAAATTCTTTTGTTAAAAAAAGTAGGTAGCAGTTAACATTTTGGTCGTTTTCTCTTTTTTTCTTATAGTTTTCTCATTTTTTACAGCTGTTGGTGCAACTATGGCAATATCTTAAGGCATTTTTTTTTTGGAATGCATAGAAAAAGCTAATATCATAATGTATGTGATCAATGCTCTGAATAGCTGAATGGAAACAGACACACTTATGATAAAATACAGCAAGTGATTAAAAAATGCAATTGTGACTATGAAGGTGTTATCAAGATGCTGGCAAACTGAGCACTGGCAGATAAAATGGTAAAATCAGGCCAGGCATTTGTCTGTTCCCGTGGTAACCTGCTGCCCTCCTCCCTCCCTCCTGTCCTCCCTCCCACCATCACTGTCAAATTCCTCAGGAAACACATCTGAAGAGCCATGTGCATAGTCTGATCACATTATCTCTGGGCAGAGAGAGAGAGAGGGAGAGAGAGAGGGAGAGAGAGAGGCCAAAGGGGATCTAGCAAAGCCAAGGGCAGTTGACTGCTCAGGCCTAATTGCACCCTGGTCTGCATTTGTTGCAAAATATGGCTCTGTCTGTAATCCAGTTCAAAAGTCTCCAAGTGTGAAGTTTCCTAAAAACAGTCTCTGGGAATTGTCTTTTTGCTTCATCATGCTGAACAGCCACTGTTTGTATCAATAGGAGAAATTTGAGCTCACAATGTTGGGAAACCTGAGAGTAAATAATCTAAAATTTGGTGTCAAAGCAACATGTTGGTTTTGGTTTTAGGTGCGAATGTTTTGCTTTTTTATCAGCACTGGTGAAACCAGGCCAACAAACATGAACGCGAGTGACTTTTTCCAGAGTTGAAAGTTACTCCCTGTCTGTCTTACATCTTCTTTCATCATCATCGCACCACTTTGAGAGTCTGTCTTTTTTAGCCTGCAGCTTTGTCAGTGGCTGGTTACAGTTACAAGATGTTCTGTATGGTCAGTGTTTTTGAGTGCTATGAATCCCTGTAATCATGGGAGAGGCCCTCTCTGTACAATGAGCGTTTGTTGTCAGAGATGCGTACACACACACTCACACACTCACACACACACATACACACACACACGTTATCCCCCCACCCCATGGGTAATAGAGCTGATCATGTTCTGAACCCTCCTCTCTCTCCGCTGCAGTTCTCACGGACATGCAAGTAATGGCACAGAGTCGTGCATGGACACACACACACACACACACCAACACACACTTGCTCACTTGCTAACTCTTATACAGATACACACACACACACCTTTCAGCTCATGTGCACATACCGCACGTTATTCTTTCACACACACACACAAACACACACAGGATCTAGTGTCATGACCGAGAAACGGGGGTCAATCGGAGGTCAAAGCCTAATGCTGTTAGGAAACAGATCCTTGATTGCATGTACAGTGAGCCATGCAGGGACCAAGATAATCACACAGATATGAACCCAGACATGCTCATACACACAGACACATACACAAACCTGCACAAGCACACAGACTGTATGTTACACACACAATGTTCCTGTTAATGTGCATCCTAGCTGTTGTAATGCTTGGGTGCCTTCCAGTGGAACGGGCTCCAAATGATGACCAAAGCCTTGCGTAGCTCTGGAGCACTGAGTTGAAACGTCTGCTCTATGGTGCTGTTGTTTGCCCAGGCCCACTTTCTCAGAAAACCCTTTAATTTTATTAGTGTGATTCAGCAACGCGGGTTTAAGTGGCATTTAAGCGACAAAATCATTAGAGCCCAGTCGCTGTGCTTGTGATACCAACGGGTGTTAACCACCCGGCGGGGGAAAAGAAGACGTGTGTGGGCTGTGGAAAATCGTTTTTTTTTTTTACTTTTGAGGATTTCCTTGTGCAGCAGTTTGAAGAACCCAGCATATATGTGCGACTGCGGTGGACTGAAGCTGTCCCGTTGATGACAGTGAGGTCAAAGGTCGGACGGCCTGTCATCAGTGTCACTATAACCTGTGTGATCCCTGAAGGGGGGCGAAGAGCTACCGGGGAGATGAAGCTCTTTTGAAATTGCTATTTGGAGGGATAAAGGTTGAAAGGAGAGTTTCGGGTTGTTTGCCTTCTATCAAAGGGAGTGTTTATCTAATGATTTTTTGTTTTTTTCTTGGACAATGACTTTGCACAGTAAAAGTGGCCCCGCGGTAGCTGCTTTTTTTTTTTTCGAAAGGAGCCGGTGGTTAATCTCTGGAAAAGATGTCATTATTTGATCATGTGCGTTGCATGTGTGTTTAGGTGAGCGCAAGGCATGAGGGATCTGCCCTCTGTGTTGTGGCACTTACCTCCTTACATTCCAGTTACAGTAAATAGCTAGCTTACCCCACGAGCCAAAATGATAAGCCTTAAAGAGACACTGGGTCCCTCTCTCTCTCTCTCTCTCTCTCTCTCTCTCTCTCTTTCTCTCTCTCTCTGAAACAGACATACACACATTCCCTCTACTACTCTTAAAGTAAATAGCATGTAGAAACCTCAAGTGTTTGCATCTGCCTTCGGTTTATAATGTCCTCCTTTCCCTCTGTATTTTTCAGGAACAGGGTCACTCCAACGTTCTCCTGCAGCCGCCCAACACCACCTAACATTTCCTGGAAGAACGCGTCCATTGCCTGCTCCCAACAAACATGGACTGTTTTCCCATGCTTTATTTTCTGTCGGTAAGTAAGTGGACCACGCCAATTCAATTTGCAGCATGGCACATCTTGCATT
>OMLF01024219.1:5272-15311 GCA_900302615.1 Holocentrus rufus
TACGGCACCACCAGGCTTCTAAATCTTCGAACAAAACCTTATTAGGAGAAAAATGGGAGAAACCTTGGGTGGGCCAAGCCAAACAGGGATCCTCCACTGGGGAGGGAGGGGGGTTAGTTGTCAGGACTGTCAGATGAGGTAAGAAAAACATGACTGGGTGAAGAAACAAAGCCACATTTGGCAACTGTCCACAGGAACAAGGGAGTTCCCGTGTCCACAGCCAGGTAGGAACCGGATCAGAGACGGGACTATGGCCAGCGCTAACATACACAGATGCTAAAGCTGTATCTGCCAGGCAGGAACCCCATGCCTGAGACGGGACGAAGGACCGACGGGACGGTGATGTCTACAGAAGCAACAGGAGCATCCAGCTGCATGACTGGTCACTGGTAAATAAATTCAACTGTCTTTTGGTAAACATCATTCTCCTCCTGTACCATATACCAATTTTTCCACTGATGTATGTTCTTTATTTGGAGGATAAATGCATGATTATTCACATCACGCAATCGGTGCACCATTAAACCTGCCAAGAAATATATCACGTTATAAAAACAGGGGAAGAGAACATGGTCTTTGCTTAATGATTTTGCAGTTAAGTCTAAATCCAGCCTGAGAGTAAGCAACCAGCCTGACTGAGCTCTCTAATTTTCTGTCCTGAATGGCTATCTATAATTCTGCCGGATATCAATGATGGTCAAGGTCAGCTTGTTAAGACTTAATCACGAGTTGCCCAAGTGGAGCTGTTTAGCAGCTAACAGGAAATGATGGTGGTCACGCTGGGAGGCTGCCAGGTGTGAACTCGTGTAATAGTATATATATGAAAACAGGACGTTGCTGGGAAAAAAAAAGGCAGCACCCGTGCTCAGCAAACCTTCTCTGGATGAAACAAGGTTAAGAAAAAAGACAGAACAATGGGCCTTTTTGCTGCAGTGAGGAGAATCAGCGCTACAAGAGGAGCATCTCTCTGACTGACAGTTCCTCCTCTGAGACACCAACTTGCTTACCTCTGACTGAACTCAACTGAAATTTAGTGCCGCAAGTCGACAGAAACCCAAGGCAAATACAGACAACTACGCCTGCATGTGTTAGATTTGCCGCTGCCATTAAATATTGTAATTGTTTGCTTTTCTTTAAAAAAATACTTGGGGGCCTTTTTAAAATGGTTGCTTCGGTGCGACACTAGTGGCACGGGCTACTCTGATTCAACTCAACCTCGCCTCATCCTGTTAATCATTGTTTGCCATAATTCATAATTAATGATTGCCCTCTGCATTTTATTTTTCATGTTTGTGCTAGGCGGGAATGAGGCCCTTTTTTCATTAAATAGCGATAAATACAGTAGCGCATTGGAGGCTTTTATATAGCATCAACAGCATAACCTCTTCCTTTCATATTCATTGCTCCCTTGCAAAGATAAAATATTCATAATTAATACGACTCCGCAAATATGGATTGCATATTATTTTGGTTGACCATATTATGTATTTAGAGATGCCTCCTTAGGAGCCCAGTGGAAATGAATCCTCAAACTGAACAAAACGACTCGGTGCGAGCGAGAGCACAGCACGAAACTGAGAGTTCACTTACTATTCAAACCAACACCGAGCAGAGGAGTCAAATCATTATAGGTGAGAAGCAAAGAAGAAAGGGAAAAAAGGGGGGGATACAGGGCAGAGGGAGGTCTGAGGTGGAGGAGTTTGTCTCTGTTCATCATGGGAGACGAGACAAAAACACCACTTCAAAGCTGATTTACTCCAACCTGCACCGTTACTGCTTCTTTATTATTCCTTTTGAGGAAGAGCGCAAGCATACATAGACGCCGTCTTCTTTTCTGTCTACAAATGACTACTTTGGTCACATTTCTAAGGTAGCTTCCTTATGTACAAGCGGGGTAGCTGGTTTAAAATAGAATTGTGTTTGACTTTTAGAGCAGCCGCCTTGGAAGAGTGCGTTGAAGGAGTCCAAAAGTCAGTTTGCTTTCTCTGTTTCTGAAAAGCTGTTAATGTAGAGCACATTCATCCTTCGCAGCGATGTTTGTCATTTAATTTTGGAGATTAAATCACTTTTAAACAACATAAAAAAAATGAAAAAAATAAAATAAACAAACATGAGGGATGAAAGGACCCTGAGAGCTTGAGAGCTGGTCAACAAAGCGTTGTTAAACTCTATTCTTAAGCCTGTCATTACCATCTTGAGAATCAACTCACGTAGAAAATAATAAAATGCAAACCTCCTGAGAGAGTGCATATCCTTGAACTCTCTCTCTCTCCCTCTCTCCTCCCTTTCTCAAGTCCCCTCACACACACACACACATACACACACACACAAACACACACTACAGGTGCTGGAGATCTTACACTTCACAAAGAGCCTATTTTGTGATGCATGAAAAATCAAATGATGGGCTAAACTAAATCCTGCATAAACAGAATGCCTCAGAAGGCACATCTTAATAAGCATACAGTAATACAGAATAATCTGTTTACCACAATTTACAAAAAATATAAAATAATCTGTTTTGTGCATGTAATTGATTTACTAATGGACTGAGTAAGCCATTATTGGATGAATCATCTTTATCTGACTAAAGGACAACGTTACCCACAAACCCTTGAAATGTTGACCAGCATCCCCTAAGGGAAAGATTACAACACACAGCCACACTGGAAACACAATTGTGCCTCCACACTCCAAAAACCTGTCAGATTTGATGTATGTATATAAGTATGCATTTAATGAATGTTAATAAAAAAAATCATTTTTATATGTGAGTGCAGACATTTCAGTCATGGAACCCACATCAGTATAATGGTATACAAATCAGGTATGGAAATTCAAACTGGCTGCTCACCACCTGCATTTGAATTTCTTTTTTTTTCCCATCAGGCAGACTGCATCTGAAGATCAAGAGTGTGTGAGTGGGATATTCACTCTGCAAAATTAATTTCATGTTTATAATGGCAGCATTAGCACTGTGGTGATAGCGAGATGTAGACGAAAATCTCAGGGAAATGAGAACAGTGAACAAAGACATCGCATGGTCTGTGGTGCTGTTGTAAAAATAGTTTTCAACGAGCAAGTGGTTTTATATATTTTTTTTAAACTTACTTAAAGACTGTGATGAAATTCCACCTTGAACAAACAACTGCACCAGCAGCAATGTAACTGAGTTCAGATATGTTGTTGGCGAAATGCCATCATAAAAAAAAAAAAAGGACATTTTTATGATTGCTAGATCGACGACATAAAGACTGTAGATAAGGGCTTTTCTTTAGTCATGGTAAGTTAAGGCAAATAATACTTGAAATGCCACAGGTTCAAAAGCAGCCCAGGGAGAGGAGGAGGGGGGGGGGGCTCCGCTTCCTGTATTGAACACAGGTTGGAGATGACATTTAGTGACGTGGATCGATAAAACTGTCTTTGATGAGGATGCTGTGAAACAGCCAAATGAGAACAACATGACTCACCAGCGTTTCATTAATTTTCAAACGGCTCTGAGGTGGAACACAGCAGAAACGCATATTTAAGAACACAGACATACATGAGATGTACATGAGAGTTTGACACTGTGCTGGTGTGTGCTTGCATGTGCACGCCTCTGTGTGTATCTGCGTGTGTGTGTGCGTTGCCGAAGCCATTATTATTACACATGCATACAGTGCAATATACTGAGCAAATTTGATCAGCAGTCAAGGGTAGATGCCAATACAGAAATCATTAAATAAAACAAGATTCAGAGATGAAGTAAGAAATCTTTCTAAACAACAGTCCACTCAATTCATCTGTGATATTACATTTGTATGGCTGCAGCTCCCACCAGCTTTGTCGCTTACAAATACAACAGTGACAACAATTCACCAGCCAATTCACTCTCAGCTGCCATCTCTGAAGCCAGCTCAGAGGAACCTTTTCCGCTCTGAAGAGGAGGGGCGACAGACAGTGCGTTTGTACTCCTATCAACACAATCCATATCTATGGCAGTTTGGCCCCAGGGGTAAATGATAAATGTAGCTTTTGGAATAGATATTTATTCCAACACACAAAAAGCCCTAACACAGCAGTTTGCCAGCTCTCCTAAAATAGCAGTGTTGTTTTCCCCCCTCTTCTTGAGACGTTTTCTGTACACACATTTAACCAGCTGGTCTGGGCAGCTACAGCTGGAACCAGTCCTGTCTGGAGTTACTGGTACAGGCAAAATGTAATCCTCAGAAAAAAAACGGAGGGAACTCCAAGGGGAACTGGTGGACAGAAAGTCTTTAACTCAGGGGTTCTCTAACTGTGGGATGGGAACCCCAGGAGGGTCCTGAGACTACATAGGATTTTTTTTTTTGCTCTTTTTTTCTGATTTTCCCTTATATTTTCTGTTTTCTTGTGAAATACTGAGTAGTTTTAAAATGAAAGGCCTCCTCTGATAAGCGAATGAAACAGCCTTCAAAGGGAGTTATTCTTTGACTGTTTGGACTGTTCATCACTCTGCACAGTTTAGAGGAGGCTGGGGGGGGGATTGCACTTTTAATAAATACACACATCCCTGAAAATCAGTGCTCATTGCCATGAATTAAATCATAGTGATTAAAAACAAACATATTAGCCAAAACAGCAGTAATCCAGCAGAAAGGTTAAGAGGAAAAGAAAAGGTATGCATTCATACATAGTAGAGTGTATCGTCATTAGCATTGTCAAAGTGAGGTAGGTGTGAGGTCATCAAAGGAGCTGAGGGTAAAGTGACACGTCTTGGGAAGAAACTGTTTCTTAATCTCTAAGGCATGTGTGGACCTGTAGCGCCTACTGGATGTCAGGGGTTCAAACAGGTGACGTGAGGGAGCTCTTAATGATGCTGGTAGCGGTACAAAAGCCCCGGGTTGTTACATGTCCTCTGAGGCAGGGAGCTGGGTGCCAGTGATGCTCTGCAGGGCTGCAAACAACCAACTGCAGGACTTTCTTGTCTGTCATCAGCAGCTGTTGGCACAATTTACATTCTTCAGTCCCAGAAAGTAAAGCTTTGCAGCTTTACCAGGGACGGGGGGTATTTGTGCACGAAGGGTCCTGTAAGATTTGGACACCCAGAAACATGAACCATCACGCCCCAAGACTGGGGCGTGATCGTTGCCCTTTTGACTTCCTGAGAACAATGATGAGCCCCTTTGGTCTTACTGGTGTTGAGGGTCAGACTGTTCTCTGAGCACCAACTCATGAAGACTCTGCCCTTCATCCCTATAGGCTGACTCACTGATGTCAGGGGGACGTAGTCTTGGGTGGCTGGGATGATGGCTTTAATGTGGACCAAGACCAATTCCTCAAAGCACTTTTTAACAATGGGGTTAAGTGCAAGCAGGCGGAAGTTGTTTAGGCATTTGGCAGCTGATTGCTTTGGCACTGGCACGGTGTTAGCTGACTTTTCAAATTTACCCGGCTTAGTGTGGACATGGCCTCAGGCGAGGGACTACTGCCTCAGGCCATGTCCACACTAAGCCGGGTAAATTTGAAAGCCCATCTTTTGCTCTCCATTTTGGCCTTCCATCCACACCAAGCCTGTGTTTTCAGGGCTTTTTGAAAAAGTGTGGTCTGGCATTGAAAGAAAAACATAACTTTTTGAAAATGTATATGGATTGTCATGTGATCTAGGCTATAGTCTGGTCTTTAGCATGTGCATAAGCCTGCACATATGTGGTAGAGGAACTTAAGAGTTTGGGGGTGTTTCATTGTGGACAGCAGGCTTTTGAAAATTGGTCTAAGAACACTAGTGTGATGCGTAGTTTTCAGATTTACCCAGTTCATTGTGGACATGGCCTGAGACAAGTCATGTGTCTCAGTGTCAGTGTCTGTGCCTTCACACCATGGAGCACGCGGCACGCTTTGTGTGTGTGTGTGTGTGTGTGTGTGTGTGTGTAGTGAGAATATGCGGTTGTCAGCTGTTGTTCATTCACAAACTTTAGTTGCAGTTCCCCTGTTGCCTTTGTTGAAGCGTTATTTATTAATTAATTTATTAATGAATTCAACCTTTATTTAACCAGTTGCACTGAGATACAAAATCTCATTTTCAAGGGAGACTTGACCAATATAGCAGCAACAGGCAAAGTAGCAAACAGGACATCACATGCCTGGTCTGGTTCTGAATCAGTGCATCATTTTTGAATGTTGCTGATAGACTTTACCTTTCCCATAAATATAAACAAATCACTTGTTTTGCTTCTAAAACATAAAACAATCCATTGTTTACCATGCTCACTAGTCCAGGAGTAGTTTGGGCAATACTAATGAAAGCGTATTTTTATTATTACTGTAGTCATGCAAAAGTCAATGATTCATTCTATAAGATAATATCAATACAGATTTCATGTGGTTTGACTAGACCAAACTTTCTAACATTTCTCATGGCTGCAGCAACTTATTTGACAGTGCTGGCCTTGACTGATGGAATGAAATACAACTCCTCAGCCAGTGAATTCATTCACACAGCCTGTCATTATTTTGCTGACAAGGAGAAAAGCTCTACGGTAAAGTCAAGATGTAGCTTGCTGGTCGTGTTACCTCACTGATTTGCGCTGATTTTAAATTTGAACCCAATGGAGAAGGAAAGCCAAATTAGCAGTAAAACAATGCCTGCAAATTGTGCTGCCTTCGCGGAGACTAAACAACAGCCCCGCCCTCCAAGATAATTATGCCAGTCCGTTTGATCATAAGAGTGATGAAAACTGGCACCAGAAATTGCATTATTGCCACAAACCTGATACAACGTATAGCACATGAAGTAAAAAGATTAAATGGAGAGAAAGGGAAAAATGAAGGACAGAAGGTGGGGAAGCAAGAAGAAGAGGAAAAGCAAATGAGAGAAAGAGAGAGAGCATCGATGAAAAGTGAGAGAAAAGGTGACATCCATACAAGATAACATTGTATGAAGCATCTCATTAAACAAACTGACAGGTTGCAATAGAGTCCTGCCCCATCCACCTGACATAAAGAGTAATGCAATGAAAAAGATAAGTCATGCGGTGTTTTGTGTATACACCACTAATCACAAAGTCATTGCTCGTTGATAGCTGCAACAGCTTTGCCGTTAGCCATAGTCTTGAGTCAGCATTGACCTATCTTCACCCTAATTAATCCAAAGCCAGCTCAGCTCATGTGAAATCCAAAACTGTTGCAGAGGTAATATGCCTGATTATACATATACTGCGCAAACATGCAGAGCATCACTTTGTAAATGACGACTTCTCTGGAACTAAGAAAAACCGACTTGTTTTCAAATTGACCGGCATGCATTTTAGAGGTTGTCCAATACGGATTAACAAGGGTTTCGTACACCTATGAGCTCATACATTTTTCTCAACTTAAAGAAGGTCATGTCCTCCTTCAATTGAAAATACAAAATGGATTTATACAGGAGAAATTCAAAAGATTGCAAGTCTACCCTCATATCGGACACAACTTACAGCATGTCTAGCACAGTCTTTTTAGAGAACTTTGTTATTTACCTCTTTATTTCTTTCTTTATTATTTTTTTTAAGAATGAGTCATCAGCTATTCTGACATTTCGGTGCACTCTGTACTGTCAACAACAGTTTTTAGATGATCTATTACTGGCTGTGTGCACACCATCAGAGAATTCATCAGTGATTTAGTTCCAATGTGATGCTAAATGAAAAGCATATTCATCTGCTACATCTATTACGTTTATCCTCTTTAGATAGACAAAAATAATTACAAATCTGAATGTAATATGATGATCAAACAAATTTCAGAAAATCGACTCATTGGAGAATTTGAAATGGAAAGCGAGGCTGTGCCCTTCACTAGTTGGAGCGATTTATGCGTCTGTATGAGCATGTCTGTCCATTTTACAGTAAGCCCACATTCTGCTTTACATTCTTTAGAAAATCAAAGTGTTTGTAGCCTTGCGTTCTTAAAAAAAAAAAAAAAAGCTTGAAAGTCAACCTGTTTCCAGTTTGCTAAATGCAGAAGTGTTTGCTACAGTTTCAGACTGATCTTATTTAGCCCTCTTATCCAGCATTTGTATCAAAATTGACTAGTGAAGCAAACAATTCATAATTTAGTGTTGAAATAAGAACATCCCCAAAAAGTGCTCTACTTTGTGGATTAACGAGAGAGAGAGAGAGAGAGAGAGAGAGAGGGAAAGGGAGAGAGAGAGGACCCATAAACAAAAACATAAAAGAACAAAATTATTCCATCTGAACTGTTAGAGCCGGCTCAGTTCCATGGATGAAAGGATTTCAGATATTTCCCAAATGCCCAGAATAGAGAGGCTACACACAGATATACACACACGAGCGCAGACACACAGACTGCAGACACACACATATATACACACCCACACAACCACACATATGCTTAATATCAATACATGCACATAACACTCATATCTGCACACACCTGCGCTCTCTCTCTCTTTCTCCCTCTCCCTCTCCCTCTCTCTCACACACA
This sequence comes from Holocentrus rufus, assembly GCA_900302615.1. Taxonomy (NCBI): domain Eukaryota; kingdom Metazoa; phylum Chordata; class Actinopteri; order Holocentriformes; family Holocentridae; genus Holocentrus; species Holocentrus rufus. Next base: position 13,718 of record OMLF01024219.1, read on the forward strand.
CACACAGCAGATGGACTACATCCGGCTACACTTCAAGGTGACCTATCTGTGTGCATCGGGTCAGTGGTGATGAGGTATTTTAGCAGAGGAAGGGGAGGGCACGGGACGGACAGGGAGAGGGAGGGCTAAGTGTTCATACACCTGGGTAAAAAAACTGACAGAAAAGGCTTTGGGTTAATGCTGTGTTGTCAAAGCAGCGGACAGCCAGCTCCTTTCAAACTCTTTTAAGTGTGTCCATGGTGCATTAAGAATCTGTCAGGCCAGCTTTAGCATTAATCAGCTAGCCCACAGAAGAAACAATCGCACATAATCTCAAGCTCTAAACCCCAGTGACCTTCCCTTCAAATGCAGAGATGATAAACTCCCCTTCAAACCGCCGTCATTTAAAGATGCACAGGCACATTTTTCTCTCTCTCCTTCTGCTCTCCCTCGCTTCACCCTGCCCCCCCCTCCCCTGCAGCCCATGTGATTGGTTCCTCCCACAACAGCACCCATGTCTCTCCACCTGGGGATACATCAGCATGTCAACATGACCTCAAAGTGAGGGGCGTCTGTTTCACCCCATCAATCTGGAAATGAGGAGAGGAGAAAAGAGGAGAGGAGAGGAGAAGAGAGGAGAGGAGAGGAGAGGGATATTTGACTTCCATTCATCATGTCAACAGCGTTGAGCGTGTATAAATAGCAAGATTTGTTCAGAGTTATCATTGAGCCGACGCCTCCGTCGTGGTACTTCATTTATTAAGATTGCGCGCGGATCGATACAGCAGACATATACACTCTGCACTGGTGACAAGATAATCTCATCATCATGAATTTGGCTTGGGTCGTCAGTAACATGAGCAATTGCAACGCTTATCTGAGATGACAACAGCAGGGAGAAAGAGGGGGAATCAGAAAAGGAAGAGAGAGAGAGAGAGAGAGAGAAAGCAAGATGGAGGGGGAAGAGAGAAAGACAGAGGAAGAGAGAAAGAGAGAAGCTGCTTGAAATGCACCTGAGTTCTTTAACCAAACAATGCTTAGAGCCATAGATGATAACATATTTCTGTGCCAAACACAGTTTGGATCAATAAGAACTAGAGAGGACCGGCAATTGATCTGAATGCTTAAGACCCCAAAAAGATTTCTCTCCCTCTCTGTAAGACATAAACCCAGCGAGGGGCCTATTGAGCACAAATGTGTAGTACAATAGAAAAAGACTAGTCAAATGTACCACTTCCAATATACTATTAGGATCACCACTGCCACCCTAAAGAGCAGACGCTGTCAAACGATTTGACGACAAATCGCGTGCCCCGCCACTTAGCGAGCCTTTTGTTTAGGAAACATCGTCTGAGAGCGCCGACTTCTTCTCCTCTGTTGCCACAAACAGATAACAGCCAGTGCAAAACACAGTGCCTGTCAATTCCCCTCAGACACACACAGGGCCTGAGATACCGGAGTCAGATTTCAAACTGCGCTGGAAATATAAGGGGAAACAAAAGACACGGTGGGATCTCTCCTATTAGAGCACAGCGGAGTGCACACACACACACACCACAAATGCACGGGCACAGAAACATACACACATACACCAAGAAAAAAAAAAAAAAAAAAA
>OMLF01024219.1:15331-34751 GCA_900302615.1 Holocentrus rufus
AAAACACAAACACAAAAAAAAAAAAAAAAAAAAACTGCAAACATTTGCTGGTAGGATGCACCATGCAGAAACATATCCCTCAGATTTCAAGTGAAATTATTACTCCAGAACAAATTGTGATGGTTTATGGTGTTGGATGTATTGTGAGGGAGATTAAACCTATTCTATAAAGCCTCTAGTGGTTAAGTGAAATTGGACCAAATGAGACGGTATTCATGGTATCTTCCTCAATCACTATATAAATGATGAGGCTGAAGTTGTGCTGCATTGTAGAAGACAAAGAGAGAGTCAAAGAAAGAGAGCGAGAGAGAAACGGAGACAGAAATCATTTCTCTCATACTAATGAGGGAGAAGGTGAGAGGGGATTCACATAACTCATTCTTTTAGCTCTGTGTTGTCTCTACAGCACATGCCTAGGGGGCACAGTGAAGGAGGATGTGGCAGAAATAAAAGCTCTCTCAGGTTGGACCGGCGCCAAGACACAGCAGAGCTAGTTCCACTTTGTTTGACTTTGAAAGTGTTTGATTTACAGCAAGGAGACCCAGCTGCTGGCAGTTCAAAGAATACATCGCCACGCCATGTACACCTATGTAGCCTTCTGTGTGCTGTGCATCTCCGCGCGCGTTACTATGAGGTCAGTCCCGTCTGCGCCCCCCCGTCTATCGCGCGGGGCTGCAGCACCCCGCCGCTCAAAGCGCTCAATCCCAGGACCCCAGGGGGCATCTGAGAGCCCTCGGGGTGCATTTGGCCCCTACGGGAAAGCCCATTCAGAACTAAAGGAAGAGCGAGGCTTGTGCTTCAGAACACAGCTGGTGGTAGCGCACATGCACGCGGCGTGTGTGTGCACGGGCGTACACACATATACACACACGGTGGCTGAATCTTAGCTGGATCCCTCCATTGTCTGGAAGGTTATATATTTGTTCTGCTTTCGTGCCCTCTGTTGATGCTAGGTTGGCCCCTGTGTGCCAGAGTTGTTTGAGCATAATGCCAGCTCTTCAAGGTCAGTTGTTCAATATCCGCTGGGGGTGTTTACAAAGATATATAGTTACTTTCTATGTGCGTTAGAGATAGATTGCCAAAAAAAAACAACATCTTTTTGTTTTGACAATAGGAAAATGCATTTTGCAAAGAAAACGCAGTACAGTTATAGATTTGTCAAGTACTGAATGCGCATATCCATCTGAGGTGTGGGCGTGTATTTGCAATGGTACAGAGTTGTGGGCAACTCACAGTATCAGCAGGGTCAGAGAAAACAAGACACGCTGTCACGCAGGAAAACAGTCCCAACAGACAAAGCGTCTCGCAATGCAAGCAAAAGCAGTCATGCTCTCAATAACCTTGTAATAATGTAATGGAAAAATCCACCCAGAATAATGATCGACTGAGATTGGGACTTGGTCCTAAACCACTTTGGATGCCAGCACGCCTGTGGAATGCAAACCGAGCTGCACACTATCACTGCTACTTAGGCAAAATGACATATTCTGAAGGTCTGGTATCAGCCAATCAGGCACGAGTCTTAAGATGATCAAGGATGAACCATCTCTCAGTGTGATTCCCTTCCCCCCAACACACACACACACACACACCCATATTAAAATGCAAAAATGAAAGCATGCCGAGAATCCACATTCTTATTATAGTGCCCATGTCATCTCCAATGGCTTGGCCCTTATTGACCAAGTAAATTGGTTTAATGTTCAGGGCCAATCTGGCCATCTCAGAAGTCAACTTGCGGCCTCATATCCTGTCCCTCTTCCTCCAAACTTGTAAGAGCTGAATTCTTTTATTGCCCAGTATTAATAGGTCTGGAGGTCTGTTCAAATGATTAAACATGCAAACTATATGGCACTGATAAGACTTTGCGACCACATAAATGCACAACAGCGGAAACCATTCTCTTTTTTCAAAATGTATTTTTTAATATTTGATTTCCTTATTAAACTATATGTCATTTGATTTTTTTTTGATAACCTCAGTCATCCAGTTGCATTACTTTTACTCATTCTATCAATGAATGAATGAATGCATTACTGAATGACTGACTCTATACGTTTATACATTTATATTTACCTCACATCTTGCTGTGTGTCAATGTATGGATGTAAATATATATGTAAATACATGCATCTATCTATCTATCTATCTATCTATCTAAATATAAATGTAAAAAATACATATACATACATGGTAAAAAAACACATTCATGTGCATTTGACCCCAGAGGATGACACAGTGAAGTATTACAACACTTTTATTATGATCCTCAATGGATACTAAAAATACACATCTAATAATAGACATCTATCTATCTATCTATCTATCTATCTATCTATCTATCTATCCATCTACCTATCTGTCTATGTATCTATCTATGTATCTATCTGTCTATTGATCTATCTATCTATCTATCTATCTGTCTATCTATCCAGCTGCCCCTATCTACAGTTTGACCTTACAGTACTCTGCTAAGTGTTACAGGAAGAAGTCTGTCTGGTGGTGGGGATAGTCAGAGGCCTACATGCTTTATTCAATTATTCATCAGGGTTACTTGGATTTTTAGAACTTGTAATAAATAAAACATTCACTTCTGCTGCTGCTTCCAATCTCCTACAAACTTTCAGTGTACTCGTACTATGTATTTGCAAATGGACTATTAATTGTGTAAATCTTTGAGGAATTGCACTGAATTCTCTGTCCTGCTTTCTAAAGTCAAAACATTTTCCTCTCCACTCAGGTCATTTCTCAGTTTTCTCTCTTAAATCACACTGGAAAAAACCCATCAGACAGACTCGGTACTCGCAAAGAAGACAAATGAGGGAAAAGTCAGTGGAAAAACATGAAAAGTTGATTATGCAAAATGGATTATGAATGCTCGTATTCTGCTTATTTGATATCAGGGGGTTTTGTGGCTTCTGTTCCCTCCTTACCCTGTGTTCTGCCTTCCCTCTCATGTTCACACATATGTAGCAGAGGATCTCTGATGTTTATCATGACATCTTCCACTTGCCTCTGATTTGTTAAACGATATGATTTATTAATGGAAGGGGAAGCAAATATAACTGCTGTGTTGTGCTCGGCACTACTCTGCTGCTACGGCTTCAAGATGTACGGGCACATCTGCACTGAGAGAGAGACAAACACCCCTGCAAACACCACAGCCAAAAAAAAAAAAAAAATAATAATAATAATAGGATAGGCCAGTAAATGAAACATTCAATGACAAAATTTCTGTTTGGCTATATAGAGATAACATAATTCACTTCTGGCCCCCAGAGCAACATTGCAAGGTCTGTCTGCACATCCCCTTCAGTAGTATCTATCATGTGAGCTTAGGGGAGATGAAGAAAAATAAAACTGCCTATTAATAATTCAGAATTTCAGCGTGTAGTGTTATGTACAGCAGCGGCAGGTTTATTTGAGAAAATATGAAGATACACCCCAAGGCTAGCCGATAAAGTATTTTTAATGTACTGGTGAGCTAAAATAAAACAAATCTGGCCTAGTGGCCCAGAAGAGCTCAACTGGGGGACAGAGTACACAAATTACACATGCCTTCTTGAACTGTCTCTCATTTCTATAAATGACTGCTTGTGCTCTGAGTTCGCGCGCTGCTCAGCGCTGTCTGCGGGCCGGCTTCAATACATACAGGTTTACCAACTCACTGCATAGAGATCCAGAGCAGTGGAGTTATCTAAAGATGAAGGGAGAGGGAAAGAAATGAAATAAAGAGCGCTTTTCTATTCATTGCCTCAAAGGCCACTGAAGTGTGGGAGCAATTTCAATACAATATAGAGCAGAGACTCTGATAAGTCCTTTCGTCAGGATCCTTAAAAACAGCCCAAGCCTAGATAAGTTTGTGTCTGCATACATATATATGTGTGTGTGTGCGTGTGTGTGTTTGTGTGTGTGTGCGTGTCCCCTGAAGAAAGGGTGTTTTAAGGGTTGGACAAATGCAAGATTGTCACGCTCATAGAAGAGAGGGGTTCTGTCACGGAAACTGCCAGCTAAAGGCTTAAATCACATGCCTGGAATACGCAATGACTTCATGCACAGACACACACAGACATACACAGGCAATCACACACACACACACACACACATACACACACACATACAATACAGAATCCCCCTAAATTATGCAGAGTGAGACCATTCCTGGAAGCATCCGTTTCCAACATCTGCTCAAGTTACATTGTTGGCATGCATGTGATCAAGCTAAACAGATCAAAGGAGTGAAAAATGCATCTTATACATTGTAAATACGCCCCTTAAATGGTTTCAATCACACATTTTAGGTGTTTTTTTCCAGCCTTGTTGCCTGCCAGTCAATTTGCAAACAGTCATGTTAATGCCTGAATTTATCATAGTCAAGTGTATCAAATGTTACATGTAACCTCTGCCTGTCTGCTGTAATTCATATGCAGTGAGACTATGATAGAATTCTGGTTGCATAGGTTCAAAGGTCCTTGTAGTCAATTCAGTGGCTCATTATCATTCATAGCATGCAGGAGAAAATATTCTCAAGCAGGCAATTCAAGGAAAAAAAAATATATATATTCCATGTGTTCAGTTTATGCACTTATCTCTGACATTTGTTTTTCACTAGAGCAGTAAGAGCGTTCTTGCCCTGACAATGTCAAGTCAGCAGAGAGACTAAAGCCTCATTTCTCCTTGACACCCTCCTCTCGATGCCACTTTACACAAGGCAAATTGTCGCCACCTAAAGGTAGCTTTTATAGCCTTTCTGTCTCTCCCTTGCCTCTGTACCACCTGCACCATATTAACATGGATGGTCTCCCACCGAGACAGGATTCTGTTTAATTAGAGTTTTGCACCTAATCAAATTACAACACTCTTATCAAAACAAATCAATATGATAATTTAGGAGCCATTTAAAAGTCATGACACAGAAGCCATACAGTGTTTGGTAACAATAAGTGTGCATTGTGAGGGAAGGGCAGCTTCTGTCAGCAAAAGAGGAACTTATGAACCAGTCAGCGGGCCACAGCCCGGCACAGCTGGCTGAAGCCAAACGTAATGCGGGACCAAATCCTCAAACGTATTCAAGACAGAGTTGGCCCGGGCTCACTCTTTGGAGCGAATTACTGAAATCCCTTCTTCCTGAGCATTGAGGAATTCTGCAGCGGATTGGTTTTAACCTTGATTCCACAGTAAGTAATACCCTTCAATGCCTTAAGCGGAATTAGGCATCATTACGTATCATCCATCTCCTTACCCCAGGAATTCTCTTTACAAATGAAATGAAGCTCTCCACTGGGCCTGGTGCTGGCACAGTGGTGACAATGATAAGGCCAGCAGAGCTCTGCTGATATGTTCCTATTATTCCCGTCTCCTAGCTAGAGACCCAGCCCAGCCTGTCTACCCATGCACCACTATAAAACATCATTAGGGGCCAGCAGCAGTGTGGAGAGACACTGGGAGTTGCAGGCTGCTACTGTATCCCGACTTGGTGCAGATGAAGACAGCAGCACTAAGGTGCCCTTGTGAAGCTGACTGAGGAGGCGATATGCTCTCACGCTTTATCTATCTCTTTATTTATTTTTCCTATTTAGCCTCTCCTCCCCTGGCAACTGTAGTGACAGATAGGCTGAGAGGCCTTGGGATCGATGGGAGGGGAATTCTGTCTTTGTTTCCTGACATTTTTCCCATAGCCACTCTACTCTGACTCAGGTTACTTACTGTCCACACGTAGAGAGAGAGAGGGGAAAAGAAGCAGGGAGAGAGGAGGGAAGGGATATGCTTCTGCACATCTTTAGAAGAAACCTGATGCCCCAGGCCATCTCCCTCTACACAGGTTTCTGTTGAATAATACAATAGAGCACCCTGCACGCCTGCTGCGTTGAGGGGACCCTCTGTAAACAACAAGTCACTAAGGAATGTGTTGTTACAGCTCCTGCTTGTTTTCTCTTTGACAGTCTGGAAGAGGAGCGGAAAAAAAAGTATTCAGCAGCTTTACACAGCCTAATTCATCATCTCTACATTAAGGGAGAGACAGCCTGCAGAATGGACCAGCAATTATTCTGTCCCTCTGATTAGGAAGCCTTAACGGTCTTTGTGCTGACCCTTGCCCTATGCAGCTGGCTCATAATAGAAGCAGGGCTGAGACTGAGAGTGGGAACAACAGACAGTGGCCTTCCTCCCTGGTGGGAACATGTCACATCTGATCACAGTCATCCTCACATCCACGTCCAGAGCAAATAGTGGGATGGAAAAGATAGCAGAGAGCCTAATAGAAAGGCTAATAGATAGTCCATCAAAATGTACCGAGAAAAGAAAGAAACACTCGAGTTCTACCAAAAAATATCGTGCCAAAGACAGAACCAAATAACAGTGTTACTGACCTTAAATATGTTATTTTATTGGTTAATATTACGTTAAGACTATAAAAATATTATTTGTGAACAATTGATAACACAGGAAAAGGGTTCAGATTGCTTCAACTGCCCATTATCTCAAATATTTCATCCCTAGTGGAACACTGTGTCTGAGGTAGGACTTAATCCTAATCTGACACGACAGACTTTAAATGGGCTTAAGGCCAAAGAGACACAGAAGTTGTCACGTTACAGGCTTATACGCCCAAGTCCTCTCCACAAAGACTTATAAAGTAGCCATGAAAACGAGTACAATCTCCTAATCTCTAGGAATTAAATTCAACAGGGGTAATCCCAGAAAACATCAATGATTTAATGTTACTGTTGTTATTATTCATGCCCATGTGTATGTATCATTGTGCATCATATGTATATTATACATCATATGTATCATTCTAACACATTCACTACAGTATATCTTTTTGTCTTTTGAAACTATAATTGGGAAAATGTGTCATAACAAACCAAATTAAATATAAATCTGATTAGTGAGCTTCTCATCAGATGAAAGTGCAAACAAAGCATTGTTTTGCAACAAAATAGTAATGGGTGTTAACTTCGCTCTTAATCATTAGCAAGGCCAACATGGCTCTGTTTATGGAGATATGCAATTCATTAACTACCAAGGACTGCATAAATCCATAGAATACTAACAAGGCCTGAGAGGAAAAATATGAAACATGAAGAAAACACTTGAAGTTCTTTATTGATTGCGCTCTTTCATTAGATTTAGCATTTCAGAGTATATTTTTAACCACAAGACCTAATTACTGAATCATGACATGAGAAGATTATATATCACCTCTGTGGGAGAAGCCAGTAGTATACGTTCAGTTGCCAAGGCCTCCCAGCTGTTTCAAATACGCCTGCTTACTGCTCAGTCTTAAACAGACCTTTTTTATTCCACAGGAATGAACTGAGAGTGATTCTCTGATTAGAAACAAAGTGAATGAAAACTGATTTTAAATGTCTGGTGCCACTTGTGTGATATCATACATCTTTCTAAATTTCAAAAATACCTGATTTTTGTTGATCTCACTGTCTCTGCTCTATGAGAGCTACTGAATAACTGTTTAACCCTTTTCATACTCAGCTCTTCCTCCCTCCTCTCTCTCTCTCTCTCTGTGCTCCTCTGCCTCTCTCGATCTTTCTCTCCTCTTATTTTGATTATAAAGAACAAGAGGCAACAGTTGCTGCAGAAAATGGGTGTTTTTTGTTGTTGGTGTTGTTTTTGAGGGCTACGAAGTGGAAACAGCAGCACATTCTAAACAGTGAAGAAGAAGATTGCAGTTTGTCTTACCTGTATGATAGACATGCGGTTAGTAGGTGTGTCTGTAGTGCTGGTGACTGGGCCTGTGAAGCTGGTGTGGCATCCCACGTGGCCTTGGGGCACGCTGAGGTTACTGGCAGTGGGCTTGAGGTACATGACCTCTGACCTTGGTGAGCTGAGTGGCAAGCGTGTCTGGTAGTCAAAGTACATGGGTGAGGTGGCCAAGGAGGGACTGCTTACCACATTCATCACATTCATGGCATCTCGCTCTTCCACCTCGCTCTGCACCAGCATGATGTCGTTCTTGTTAATCTTCTTCTTCTTGCCTTTCCCCAGCTGTGGATGGGAGTACTCTGCAATGCGACAATTATACGTGCGAATCTCCTTGTTTTCCCGCTTACACTTGATCGCTATGGTCACCATAGCAGCCAGAAGCATGACGGATATGATGCTGAGAGTCACAATGAGAGGCAGGGACATGTCCCAAGTGCGGCTCTCCTCGTTGATGCGTGGTTCTCCACCAGGTAGAGGTCCATTGTAGGCCTTGATAATGAGCCTGGCGGCAGCTGTGAGTGTTGGCTTGCCATGGTCCATTACCCGGATGATCAGCTCCACGATAGGGCTCACATCCTCCCAGAACGGGTGGGCCGTTCGCACCTCCCCGGTCACTGGGTCAATCTCAAAAAGGTGCTCTTCATTGCCATCTGAGATCTCATAGGTGAGCCTTCCGCTCTCGCCATAATCATTATCCACCGCCCTCACTGTGGTGACAATGTAGCCGACGCCAACATTGCGCGGCACGTGGATCTCGGCCGTGTCGTTCTGGAGAAGGGGCAGAACTATGACGGGGATGTTGTCGTTTACATCCAGAACACTGATGCGCACTGTGGTGTTGCTCTCCAGGTGAGGAGAGCCTGCATCTTTAGCGAGGACCTTGAAGTCGAAATATTTTATCTGCTCGTAGTTGAAGGATCTCACGGCATAGATGGCGCCATTAGCAGCGTTCACATTAACATAGGTGTTGACATCGCCTCCGCTCACATTGGAGTTGATTATGCTGTAGTACACTGTGCCATTTTGGCCTAGGTCTGGGTCATGGGCCAGAACCGAGCCCAGGTACTCCCCAGGGATGTTGTTCTCTGGGATCTGAAGGAGGTAAACAGACTTGGTGAAGCGGGGAACGTTGTCGTTTTCATCCAGAATCTTTACGGTGAAGGACTTTGTGGAGTTCAGAGGAGGGATGCCATTGTCTTTGGCCACAATGGTGACATTATACTCATCCTGTACCTCTCTGTCCAGTGGTCTATCTGTCACCACCGTGTAGAAATTATCATAGTTCTCCTCTAGTTTAAAAGGGACATTACCCAGCACTCTGCACTGAAGCTGCCCATTCCTGCCCGAGTCCTTGTCTGTGACACGAACGAGAGCAATGACAGTGCCTGGGGGTGCTGCCTCACTGATGGCCCCTTGTCTCACAGACACAAAACCTATAGATGGCCAGTTATCGTTCCTGTCAAGCACTTTAACAGTGACTTTACAATGGCCAGGTATTGGATTAGGACCTAGATCCTTTGCCTGGACGTCAATCTCGATAACCGGGCTCTCTTCATAGTCAATTTCTCCCTGAATCTTTATGACCCCTGTCCTGGAATCTATGGAGAACAGCTCCCGGATCCTCTCCGGGGCGTAGCCGCTAAAAGAATACACGACCTGTCCGTTATTACCCTCATCAGGATCAGTGGCATTTAAATCTATCAGTACTTTACCAGGGGGTGAATTTTCAGGGATTTCCACAACATATGAGGGCTGATCAAAAACAGGGCTGTTGTCATTAGAATCAATAACTTTAACATTAATCTGCATAGTCCCTGACCTAGGATATTCCCCACCGTCAGTGGCTGACAGAATAAGGGTGTGATGGCTGCGCTCCTCTCTGTCTAATGGTCGTTGAATAACTAACTCTGGGAACTTAGTCCCGTCCCCGCGGGATTTTACCTCCAAAGAAAACAGATTGTAGTCATCTCGCGTTATCTGATAGGTTTTCAGGCCGTTTTCCCCTGCATCCGGGTCGTGCGCGCTGGTCAGGGGAAAGCGCGTGCCCGGCGCTGCGTTCTCAGAAATGTCAATATCTATCTGATCGGAGGGGAAAGTGGGCGAGTTGTCGTTGATGTCCTGAATATCTATTTTAATCATGCAGATCTCCTTGTCATTGGCAAACACCTCCATGGAGAGCTGGCACTTGGGGTTTCTCCGACACAGTGTTTCCCTGTCGATGCGCTGCTTGGTGTACAGCAGTCCGCTCTGAGGGTCCACGTCGATGAGATGCGGGGCAGAGTTCTCCAGCACCCGAAAGTTGGCTTTCTTACCCTGCCCTCCCTGCCCCGTCTGTTCGAGTCCGAGTCTGGCATCTTTGGCAATGTTCCCAATCACTGTCCCCGGACCCTGTTCCTCCGGGACAGAGTAATTCAAGTTTTTCAACGTCAGGGCTTGAGCCCATAAGAGAAGGAAAAAGAAAATAGAAAGATACATCCCCCCGTTCCGTTAGAGCGTTTATAATCTGTGATTTGTTTTACGCTTCCTCCGACCTGTTGATACGCCGACCAAATTTGGTATTTCTTTTATTCATGATCAAACAAACAGTTCTGTTCATCATGTGAGGCCTTGATATTCGTCTTCGTAGATTGTCTTTTTTGCGCCTTCTGTGTCGCTCTATCCCTCTCTCTCTTCCAGCAATCTGTGGTGCTGAACACCTAATTTATATTCAGCTGAGCGCCCAGACTCATCTGAGCAATAATCGCAATCCGGTCTCCACCAAACAGAATAGGCATTTTAAGTGTTCACTCATACCACCTAAGAAAGAAAAAAAGGGGAAAAAACGTTTCGATTAGTCAATCAAATAAAAAAAACAGGCTGAGCTATACTTGCCATTCTGCCAGTGAGAAATTAGATCCACCGCTGAGCCAAAATGAAACGCGGCTCATGCGTAATTCATCTCCACAATTATGGGGGAAGCTTGTCAATTAGTTAACCTTGGGAAGCAACTCGGCGCAGCTCTGATACATAGGACAATAACGATTCCTCTTGTAGGACATTTACCAAATGTATTATCACGAACAGAAGATCCAGCATGCAGTTTTATTTTCTTTTTAAATCTATCTCTTGTGCAGGGGGCGACCTGACCCAAACACAATAATAGCTCATTCACACATTATGAGAATGCTGATTGGAAACTGTAATAGGGTAACTTTAATAATGTGTTAACACTGCAGGCGTACAACTGAAGATGGCCTATTGTGGCGGCTATTTGAATAAGTGTGTATAAAATGAGCCTCTTACACGCATTAACAAATCCGCATAATCCGGATATTTAAAATGAGCCCTATAAAAATTCAGAAATGAGCTGCCAACATCTCAGCACAGCCGTTTAATTCTCTGTGCTGCTGCTCTCAATGTCTCTCTCATCCTCTCTCTCTTTCTCTGCAAGATACAATGGTCCCTGGGAGAAGCTGTTGCATCCTCATGCATAGGGGATGGAGGTGAAATAACCATCGTTTAAAATGAGCAACAGACAAGGCTTCCTGTGGAGCATTACACAAATAGAGGAGACCTAAAGGGGGAAAAAAGACAAAGCATGAACTTACCATAAAAATGCTATAATAGTCCAAAAAAATGTTGTAAAGATGAAAAGAGACAGTTCCGGCGGGGTTTAGGGAAGAGTTTCCCCCACCACTTCAATACCACCCGTATCCCCTTTCTCTGTGTAGAAAAAAGCCACCCGCCTCTGATGCACACGCAGGCTACAGTGCAGCGCAGTGGAAATATAAAAAAGAAAAAAGTGCTCCAGAAAAGTATGACTGTAATGTCAATGAGCTCAAGTCCTCTCCGCTGTCTGATTGGGATGCAGCGGCTCGCCTGGTGTCTGCAGTGAGTCACCGTTCTTCAGTGGGGAACTGTTTTGAGAAATACGATGTGGGGGAGGAAAAAAAAAAATCCAGATGAGAAATAACGTAGATCCAGAGAGGATATCAGAGAAGTGGTCAGTGTTTTTTATCCCAGCCGAAACAGCGCTGGGTGACTGATTCCAGTAGTGGCATTTTGTCCTTGTCCGCCGTCCCCGTAAAAGTCCACAGAGCGACAGTAGCAGAAAAAGGTGGTCAACAACAACGCCGCATTCCGCCCAGGGTCTCTTTATAGCTGTCAGAAAAAATTGGGTATTTTCGTGAATATAAAACACAGCTCTATTTTGGTATTTTACGCACGTTGGATAGCCTTCACCACATAGAGCGCTTCCTCTCACTGACTGAACTCCGGACACCGCATGGTGCATTAAACATTGTCGCTGCTCCTCTGCCAACCAATGAATTTGAAGAGGTGGGGAAAGAAGGAGGGATTCAAAAGCCGCTTTAGGTACAGACTACAAATGATTGGTGGTCCCGTGGTTCACCGGTGGTGCATCTGTTTTTCAAATATCACACTTCATTGTTGTTTAGAATAAAGCAAAACGTGCGTTGGAGGCGCTTGCCAAGAGGCTGCAGGAGACCGGTAGAAGTCGTTTGAAATGTCAGTTCACTCATTTAATAATAGGATACAATGAACTGGATAAATTGGCTCAGTTTATTTTAATTAACCGCGTTTAACACATCAGGGATGTTGCACAGTGAGGATCCACTTGAAATAAGTTTTTTTATTTTTATTTTATTTTTTATTTTGGGTGATTTTACCGACTTTTGTAGGCTGACATAAATCTTGATTACCTAAATTCACTGTATAAAATTATAGTAAGTACACTCATAGCAATGTACCTTATACAAGGAGAGAGTATTGTAGAGGAAAATAGACCTTGTAATTATTATTATAGTTGTTATTATTTCAAATATATTTGATTTTGTGTATAATAATGGTAGCTTGCCTTATGATGTTGACTTGAATTGAGGTCGTTTTTATCTACCACATTATTATTCAATTTACTATTTCATTCTCTATTTATATTGTATTGTAAGGACAGCAAATTGGGATTGCTGTTTACCTACTTGTAAGCTTGTGCTTTGAACTTGCATTTGAGGTTTTCACAGTTGAAGGCAACCATTGCCTTGACTTCTATTAATCTATCGTAGCTTTTCTATTATTCTGCCTGTCTTTCATCTTGACGGGAAGCAGCAGTGATTTTGTTTAACATAGTGGTTGTGCAGTCTGTGTAATTAAAAATGATTAATGACTGGATAAATAAAAAATATAGAGAATGACAATTGGAGAAGTTAATAGCATACTAAAAGGCTGCCATACCTGAATGGAATCATTCAAAAGATTTAAAAAAAAATCTGAAAACACCCTGAACAGGTTGGCAGATTACTGAAGGGTTAACAGAGATAGACAGATAACTACTCACATCCACACCAATGGACAAGAGTCGTTAATCAACCTGATGTGTATGTCTTTGGACTCAGGAAAACCTGTGCTAATATGTGAAGGACATGCAAGCTCTGTACAGAGAGGACCTGGGATAAGAAATGCACCTTAGACATTTGCTGTGAGGCAAAGTTTCAATTGTTTATATTAAAAAGCATATCATGACTCAGCAGCATACACATGCATACAAATGTCAGATCATGGCATTAGTGGACTTTCCATTCCACTATTGACTTGTATGATTGTTACTTGATCATAGCTCCGCCGTGACATGGCAGAGGGAAACAACATCATTCATTTGGCACGAATATTTTAACATAAGTCAGCTTTGTTTAGTGTGATCTTGTAGTCCATCCATGTATAAACATGGATCTGCGCTTCCTTGACATTCCTCCTGACCTTTCTCTCTGACAGGAGGGAGTGACAGGGGTGTCAGGATCATTCGTTAGTCCGATGGCGACCAAAGCTTATTATTAACCACCAGGTTTGATCTATTAATGTCATGATGGTAATAACTGGTGAAGGTAAATGCCACATTGCTGTCAGCAGTGTGTGCGTGTGCCTGTGTGTGTGTGTGTCTTGTTTGTGTGTCTTGCTTGTGTGTCTCTGTGCCTTTATTGAGACATTATGACGTATAGTTAAAATATGTATACACCGAATTCTGCAGAAGTCTTCGGGTCAGGTGAAAGATCCCAGAATTACTCAACTCTGGACCAATTTCTGAGCAGCAATGAGCCAAATATTTTAAATAAGGTGCTTTTATGAATTTGGTCATGTGTGAAGCCTAATCAGAAAAACATTTCAAAGTTGAATTATCTATTTCCTCAAGTCCACATCATTTCCACCACATGTTCTGATAATTTTACCAATATCACACGAGCTTGCTTCCCCAACCATGGCTATGCTACACACTGAGCTTAAACAATGCCTGGAAAATCACCTGCCTTGATGAAATGTCACCAGTGCTGCGAGAGATAAACCCCACCATTAGCAGCTTTCTTCATTAGCCCAATTAAATGGCCCTCAGGAAATGCACTGACAGAAAGCGTATTTGGAGCGAGCTGCTGGTGAACAGCTGCATTAAAACACTGTTTCGTAAATTAAATTTCAATCTAATGGCAATGGTCTTTCTTCAGGTGGTAATAAGTGAGAGAGAGAGAGAGAGAGAGAGAGAGCGTCTTCCTGCCTCCACTGTTTAACCCATTTTTGAACTTTTCTCTTACTCTTACTCTCTCTTGCACTCTCTGATTTCACTCCTTCCTGCCTCCGAGCGATGAAAAATGCGTTCCACTCTTCCGCCATAAAGAAATTTAAGCCATGAAGAGGGACTCTGTGTGGAGTCTTAGTGTCCTTTTCGTGAGCGTTTTCTCGATCGTCTCTGTCTGAGCGGCGAGGAACACGGTGACATCGCTGACTTTCCACACATGGCAGAGGATCACCGTAACCGTTTTCAACAACTGCTTTCTGTTTGCGATGACCGCTTGTTTTTTCCCGCCACACAAATGTCTCTGGTTCGACGTCCGACTCGGCTCTTCCTGTTCCAACTGTTCGCTGTTGGAAGGAAAAGTGAGGGCAGCATCTTTCGGGTCACTTGGGTTGATGTGGCTCAGCGCTGGTTAAGCACTGGATTGCCACACAGTTTGACTACTTTGATGTGCTCCGTAGCGCGAGAGCCTGGGACTCAAGCAATGAGTAAATTTATAATATTTTTTATCCTCCGTTTTGGCACAGCTTAGCCGCAGCAGCTGTTGTGTGACACTGGGAGTCAGGCTGGAACATTGAGAGGTGTGCAGTGATGAGGATGGTGGGATTTTATCGCCGGAGCAACAGGAATTTTTCTATACTGTGCGTCCACCGCGCAGCTCATCCTGCTATAGTCGCTGCCTTCACAACAGAGCAGCTGGGAAGCCAATGAGCCTTAAATCCATGACCTGGCTCAGCAGTTACATCCAGCCTCAAGAAAACAATGGTTTACTCTCAAAGGTCAATAGGCCCGATATTTCTATTCAACATGCACTCTGTGTGTGTGTGTGTTTGTGTGAGAGTGCGTGTCTGTATGTACAGTATGTGTGTGTGTGTGGCTCGGGCTGTCTGTCTCTGTGGCTGGTTTCTTATTTATCCGTGCATAGTGGGCAGGTAAAGAGTGTATTCCATCTCACACAGGTCAGTGAACCTGAAAATGTATGTAGTCGAGTCAAAAAAACAACCTGGTTGGTTGTGTTTTGGGGTGTGTTTGTCGGTGTGTTTGTGCTTGTTCGTGGGTGCTCGTGTGTGTTAGTATCTTCCAGACAAACACTGCTCACCTTTCCCCCAATCAGCCTCACTTTTTGTTTGGCCGGGTTGTTTTGTTACCAGAGCGCGAGCCTTTGTTTACTTCTGTCCGTAAGATGCTTATAAGTTGATCTGCTTGAACACATAAACCAATAAAGAGATTATTAAAAAACAAGCCTCACTCTGGTCAGCCTCGTCCTTTCAGAGGGAAATTGCTCGGAGAAGATTCAGCGCGCGCCTTCTATGTTTTAAGCCTTAAATGCCGGAGTTGGATGCATGTGTCGCTCCTTGCAGCATGCTGCGCTCTTCTTTTTTTGACAGATGAAGGAGTACGAGATGGGTTGTGTTTGCCACCTATGGCTTCCCAGCATCACCGAGTGCTCACGGTGAGCCAAACTGTATCGGGCCAGCTGAGGCCGGACAAAGAAGCGCGGTGTAGTATTAAATAGCAGGCCTGTGGTGTTGTCAATTTGTTTTTATTCATTATGAGATGCAAATAATCAACTCCTCTCCCACCTGAGGAATGAGGAACATGGCTGAGACCTGCAACCTACCCTTTGGCATTGGACATTGGCGGGTTTTAAATTTTTCGCCTGGCACACCCACACAGTTTATGATCACTGTCCAGTACATTAAAAATCTTCATTAGCCATCTGTCCTCCCCTGTCGCTTTTCAGTCAGACAAGTCTGAACAGTGTTTCCCCTCTTTACCTGTTGGATTTTCAGCACCACTGATTGATTTTTTTTTTAACCAGAAGATGCAAGACAAAGCTCGAGCAGGAACTTTATAATGTTTGTTTTGTCATTTCCAAACCTCGTAAAAAAAAAAAAAAAAAAAAAAATCAAGCCTGAGCAATAATTGGTATTGGCACCCTCACACACCTTTTCCTGCATTGCTTTTGTTTTGTTAATTAATGTTGGAGAGATTAATTAAAGCAACAAACAGAGGTGTTCATCAGACACTGAAACGGGCAAACCAAAGTGACAGAGGAGGCCTCCTGAGAAACAACGCACAAACAACAGCTTTTCATCAACACTTATTTCTAGGAAGGATTATTAGTTCTGTTTTTTTTTTTATTTGCCAATGGAAAACAACTCAGTCAAATAAAGACTCATCTCTCCATTGAAATTTAGCAATCAGAGTTTTTACAGGCTGAGCACAAAGCATTACCCCAGTTCATTGTGATCCAGTGTAGCTCAGAGGGTTGAACATGGCTCCAACGCTGCTGGAGGTAGGAGTTCGTCTGCTGTAAATATATGCAGTGATGATACTTGCAAGGTCTGCTGTGTCCACCAAATGTTTTATGTTATACTATAAAAAATAAATATTACACAACTAGTTGCTCTCTGTATCTAGTAGCCTACTGTTGCTGGTTTAATAAGCCAGAGAAAGAGAAATGCAAAACATGTGAAAGCACAGTGGGAATAAATAACCCTTGTTGTGGGTTTGCAAATGCAAAAGAGGAAGAGGGCATTAACTCTATTAAAAATAGCTATCTATCTATCTATCTATCTATCTATCATCCATCTATCTATCTTTTATTTTTTAATACAGTTAATGCCCACAAACCCACAACAAAAGTTATTTATTCCCACTATACTTTCCCATCTATTTTGTATTTCACCCTGCCTATTTTATATTAGAAAAACACCACAATTACTAATTAAGCTGAATTCATTTGATTCATTTGATTCATTTGATGCACAGGAGTTGCAACATTAAATTGCATCACATTTGAAGCACTGAACGCTGT
This sequence comes from Holocentrus rufus, assembly GCA_900302615.1. Lineage (NCBI taxonomy): Eukaryota > Metazoa > Chordata > Actinopteri > Holocentriformes > Holocentridae > Holocentrus > Holocentrus rufus. The sequence continues at coordinate 32,434 of OMLF01024219.1, forward strand.
ACATTCATTTGGAAGGTGTAGGCTAGAGATACAAATTGGCATACTGGAGTAACACTAAATTAGTGGTAATTGATTGTGTTTTGAAAGCTCATCACCTCCATAAAGGTGATACTATTTGGATTTTCAAACACTGCTGCAACTGACTGAAACTGACTTGCTTATGTATTTTGGAGCCTTAAGCATAATAAGGAACAGCAGTACCTCTGCTAGTTTGTACGGCTCTTATAGTTCAAGTGAGAATAGTAATATGTTTTGGGGAAAGACACTGCACGTATAGTGTCTATTCAGGTGTATACTTAGTAGTTCCTCTGTTTTGCTCCAGTTCATTCATTTTTATGATAAAAGACAGAAATAAGAGCATGGACTACTTTACATCAAAATGGGTCAAAGTGATTTTCTACAGAGGAGATAGAATCATATTGGGTCACTGCATTATTTCTGGAAATTCAGAAAGAACAAGTGTTGTAGGATTGTTGAAAATTACCAACCAATTTTATATAGGTGACCTAGTAGAGAGTCTATATTTGTCTTGCATTGGGCCTACTGTATGTGGGGGGGGAGTGGATTTGTCTCTGTTTCCCTCTGTCTCACTTCTCAGCTCACCTTATAGCTGATCGTCAGTCTTCAGTCTCTTCCCCGCCTGGCTGAAGGCCCGTCTGTCCAGCTGCCCCTGTCTGCATCGAGCATTTGAGATCGGTACTGATCTTGCGAAAGCTGCATCCAATCTTGAATTTACGTTTTCAAAGCTTTTTCCTATTTTTTTTTCACAGCCTGAGCTAATTTCTCAAGGTCTTGTCTTTGAGAATTTGCATTATCTCTTTCAGTTGCACGTAATAGAAAAAAGTAATAAAAATCTTGCCTAATCATGTAAAAAAAAAAAAAAAAATCACAAGATGCAGTCTCAATGAAACTCGAGTGTCATTGTCATTTTGATATTAAAAGAGGGGGGATGCTATTTGGTGGGAGCCTTGAGATTTCCCCTTTGGTCTTGACTCAGACTCAATCACGCCTGCCCTCACTTTGTCTTGAGTAAGGCGATTCTGACTCTAGGCTGGGTGTCTGTCTCTCCCTCTGCATCTGAGCATGTCTGTCTCCTCTCCTTAATCTCTCTCTCTCTCTCTCTCTCGCCCTTCCTCTACTACTATCTCCCTTTTGCCGTCCCCGGATTATGCCAACCACTCCTCCTCCTACTCTCGTTTTCTCCTTCCCTCTCGGTGCCCTCTGCCTCTGTCTCCCTGTAGCGAACAGGTGTATCTGTCTCTCTCCTGATGAGTTTATTACTCTGAAGTGTCTCCATAGTCCCAGTGGACCCCCTGCCTCCTAATACGCTTAGCCCTCACAGCTTATGTCAGCCAGAGTGGGTGGTCTGATAACGCTCCGCTTGATCAAGCCATCCGCATCGGGGTCCATCTGGTCCACAGTCACTTTGGTCAGCTTGCATGTCAGGGAATAGTCACACACACACACAGACACACACACAGAGACACACACCGAGACGCCGCATGCTCACAGTAACCTTCCCTCACCCATTAAAGGTGATAGAAGTGACACTTTAGCGTGGTAGCGTGGTGACCATATTTCCAGACAGGATCTGAAAATTTCTAGACATCTCTCTCTTTTTTTTTTTTTTTTTTGTCAGCGAGCAGGCATGGAGATTAATGCAGAGTGACTCTGCTTGGTTCCTTCAATACATCAAGCCCTCGCGCTCTCGAGAGGAATCAGGAATAAGTCCATTCTGTACATGGCAGCTGAAGAATCGACTGGGTTCTCTATTCACTCCGAGGGAGAATTTCCGATTGTATCTCAGTTTGAATCGTGTGAAGCTTTCTTATATATCACCTTAAAGCTGCATATGAAGTACATCATCTGAAACATCGGAAAGAGCACTAGTAGTAGCTGGCGGTAGAGGAAGCAGATCATAGAAGGAGAGGTTTTCCTGCATGTTAAAATGAGATTGTTTAGTTGAAGGTTTTTTTTTGGTTTTCATTTGGCAGATGAATGTGGAGAAAAACATAAAAGACAGAGAGAGAGATGCATGATGCATTGTATGACATGCACCTTAGACTGTTAATCCAAAAGTGCCCTATAGCTATGCTGTTTTAATATATAAGGCATTACATCAAACACATTAACGTCAGCGTAATATTCTGTTTTCAGCATTACAGCAACAAAGACACTCAACTATCTTTTTTTTTTATCCATGATGTCACCTTCAACTGTCTCATGCGTTCACAATCTATAAACAGGAACACCCTAAGGCATATATAGAACCAGTAATCCATGGCTGATCCCAGTTATTAGGTTATCCTGGGCATCAG
>OMLF01024246.1:4702-15028 GCA_900302615.1 Holocentrus rufus
GGGGGACTTGAGCGCCCGCCACGCATCCGCCACTGAAAACAGAAAATATGATTATTGAAGATAAACAGATCCTTCAGTGGTGTTGATGTGGGATGATTTCAATCTTAATATGTAAATAAATTCACTGAACATGTTGTGGTCTGTTTGGGTTGGTTTCCTCACCTGTGATTGGTCCGTCGTCCTCGTCGAAGTCTATCCGCACGCCCCGCCCCTTCCCTCTGCTCACACCGCAGCCGCCCCCTCGGCACAGAGAGATGGGCACCACGCCGTAAACATACGCCAACATGATGGGCACGCCGATACCTGAGAGGGGAGAGAGAGATGCCGAGTTAACGTAAATGTTAACTTTCAAATTTCAATTTTTATTTTCTGAGACTTTCAAAGACTTAAAGCGAGAAATGCAGAAGAAAGAAAGGATTTATTCTATTTTGTGATATCTGATGGTCAAATTTCAAACCCTTAAAATGCAGACAAGTCATTTTGTAAAAGAGTTTTTGTTAAGAAGGGATTTCAATTATCTTCTATCCTCTAAAAAGCATCATAATTTATTCATTATATAAGAGTAGCAGAGCAGCAATTCTTCACGCTGTTATTAAGAGCAGTTTGTCTGTGATCTGACAGAGCTGGGAAAAACATCAGCTGTGCTTCGTTTATCTTGCCAAACAGCCTCAGAAAGACGAGGGATCCTGCTGCGTTCCTTACCGACGCTGACGGCCGCTATGACAGGTGCAGTGATGATGGACAGGGCCACGCCCCCTGTGATGGCCAGGTTCCTCTTGTGACGGGACGTCTTCTTCAGCTCGTAGTGAGCGTGGATCTGAAACGCAGGAGAAGGACTTCAGCACACACCAGAAACACCTCACAGGCCTGCAGGTCAGTTCATTCATGACATGACGACTTTATCTTTGGATCTATTTCATCTGAGCGGCCACGTATTCATCCGCCGCACAGCGAGTTTTGGCTGTACAGTCTCCCATCACCTTCGCTTCCTATGGCAACAGAGAACGCAGTCCTTCGCTCTTCACAGCAGCGTGTTATTTTTGTCTTAGATACCATTCTCCCACACAAAACTGACAGACTGAGCCACATATCATTTAACATTTTGCTTCAGAGCAGCTGTTAAGTTCTCGTTTTCTCACTTCTGACATAACGCTCGTCACCTCCTGCCACTCAACATGGTGTGTGCTAAAGAATTAGCATAAAGCGCTGGAACAAATGAAGGACCAGGAACACATGGATGATTTGAGTGTCTATGTTCTCAACACTGAAGAGGCTCAGTCTGCCCAGATCTTGATGTGTTTCTTGAAGGTTTTTGGATGAGCAGGGCTGGAGATGGACCTGAATTTTATTTTTTTTTTTGGTCACTGGCTGTCGTCTTTGTTGGACTCCTGAATTTCTGTTTCGTGCTGACAATTTCACCCCAGACCTGCCAAGATTACACTCACCTCAGACTCTGGAACTACCAGAACAATCCCACATTACAAGTTTGAACACTGTTCAGTTATCTAAGATTGTAGATAACACTCAAACAAACATGACGCAGAGTTTGCATGCTTGATTTCATTTTACAGACGTCACAAATTTTCACGAAACCTGCCAAATTTCTCTTGAAATGAATCACATTTTCGATGTAACCCACATCAGAGGAACTTGGCCTCTTTCCTTCTCTCAGCAACAAAAAGCTCCTCCTGCAGGCTCTGGCTCTGAGATGTTTCCTGAGCAGACTGAGCTCCGAACATGAGCAACAACATGAGCAAAAACCCCGAAACAGTGTGTGGGAGAGCTGTTGTGTCTAACTTTCCAGTTCATCTGACAAGTTAACCACTTCTAACACTCCGGGCTGTGCCAACTTTCCAGCAGGTTTACACACTGAAACCTGCAGTTGCACACGGCCGCCACAAGGGAGCGCTTTGTTAATGTGCCGTAAAATTTCTACCAAATGCCCATTTTTCACACAGTGTCCTGTTGTTGTGTGGGAGCTCTTTGTGTTTTAGCAAATGGGCGTCTATCACTAATAATTTCCAGTTTCAAAATGTCTGGCAAAGAACAAAGCAGCTCTCGAAACTTCACACAGTCGTGATGCAAAGACGTTTCTGCAGATGTAAGTGGAATATTTTCAGGGTATTTGCAGGTCTTGGAGAGGCACAATTAAGAATTTTATGGCCTTTTTAATGCTACTGGATTTAAGACCCATTTCAGAATCAAAACAAAGAAACAATGCTGGCAAAAACTGAACATTTACTTTCTCACACTGCCTTGGATCTCTCAGTGTCATTGTCTGATTTTATGGTATAATAAAAATAAACCTCCATAATGTGCCAAACAAATAAGATCTTAATTTTTCTAAGACATTTTAATACTTTTTACAACCTTAGATTCAGATTACTTACATTTAGATAATTTAACACATTGTCGGACTTTTTAAGATCCCTGATTCACCAAATGTTTGTGCTCTCTGTGTTTGTCACTCTGGATTTGAGATGCAGATCAAATAAAAAAGCAGTAACAGCCTGTCTCTAATAGAAACCAGGTCAGCCTGGTTGTTGAGGTAAATATTAGCACTTTGACGGTCTTTCAGGGGAACTGAGAGTACTTTCCTTCATTCCTAGGAAATTCTTAACATGTTTCAAAATGAACGCAGTCCTTCCCACCAAAACCGAAAGAGTAAAGTTTCAGTGTTACTCTGCAATGTTGTGAATTCCCAGAAAGTGAGAGAGACTCACAGTGAAAGAAATACAGTGGAAACGCCGTGGAGTGTGTGTGTTTATTGCTACAAGACTGTGGTTTTCCACTTCTGCTTTCTGTAGCAGTGCAGACTATAAAAGCCGAATATGAAGTGAGCACAAGTTGAAAAGAAAAAAAAAATCACTGTGAGCCAGAAGACGCACAAAAATGGAAGTGAGAGGTTTGCTGCTTTTGGGTTTTTTTATGTATATTCCTCTCTTGACAGCGTTAACGTTGATTTATTCAGAGTGTCAGTGTGACCTTCACATGTTTACAGTAATATCAAACTAACTGGCCAAACATTTAATCATGAACACACAAAGTCAGAGGCTGTTTGATAAACACATCACCACACCTTCCTTCTCTCCTCACTCTAATCTGCTTCTATTTTGTAAACAAATTCCCTCTTTGACATCTTGTCTTTGCTATAAAATTAGGAAAATATCCCCTGCACTCCTTTTTTGGTCTAAAGCCTCAACATGATCATTCAAGAGTCTCTGTGACATGAGGCTTTTTTCTTCTGTTGCCCAAAAAATAAAATAAATCAGTGACAATAAATAAATAAATAAATAAATAAATGACTCCTCACCTTGCGGCCCACGTAGACGGGGATGCCGATGACCATGGCCGGCACGGCGATGCCGGCGATGAGGGTGATGCCAACCGGAGCTCCGATGAGCGTTCCCAGCTGCCACAAAATCTTCTTCTTCCTGCTCCACGGCTTCTTGCCCCAGAACGTACAGCCGGATGGACTGAGGGGGGGAAGGAGAGAGAGAGAGAGAGAGAGAGAGGTTAAAGTTTAAAGCGATGCATCTGAAGCATGCAAATTAGAAGAGTAATGATTCATTCACTGCATCGACTATAAATTCTGCTGATTGAACTGCAGTGATCTGCTCAAAGAAACAAACAGAATTTAAAACAGAACCACAGTGGAAACAAGTTCTGATAACTGTTTGTGTTATCTTCAGTGATTTTAATTATACATGACTGTGAATTACTTTTGATTATTAAACAAACAAACAAGCAAATAAAAAAAAAGATTCACTCTGACTTTGAATCAAATCATTAATCATTCTTTAAAAAGGGCATTGCTTTGATCTAACAGAATACTATGAATTACAACTTCCTGTCAAAAATGTTTTTATTCAGAAGAAATAATATATTTTTACACTTCTGCCCATGTTTATTTAACAGATCTGAGCTGAATCAAATCATTGACTTCAACTGCAGTTTACAAACTGGAATCGAATCCAAAAGAGGAAATGAATTGTGAATGAAACTGAATTTCTGTTCAAGTTCAACACCTGTAATCTAAATAACCTGACGCTCATGCTCACAGGCCGAGCCGGCATGAAGAGGGAAGTAGGACGGCAACTTAAGAGCAAACCACAAAACAGCAGTAAATCTGTCGACTGGATCTCACTCAGACATCAAATAAAGACAAACACAGACACAAACACACACAGTTTATTGTCTGTTACTCATTGTTACACATGCAAGTGTCTGGGGAGGGAGATCTGAGTCAGAGAGGACAGGGTGTTTTCTAATTCCACGAAAAACATCTGTTCTTGTGTGTGTGTGTGTGTGTGTGTGTGTGTGTGTGTGTGTGTGTTTACCTGAGGTAGTGCAGGTCAGAGATCTCCTTCATGCAGAGCCAGCAGAACTCGCAGCCGCAGACGGCGCAGGTCATGTGGTTGCAGCTCCCGTCGTTCATCTTGATGATGTAGGCGCCGCACCGCGGGCACGGCTTGATGTCATCGGCTGGGGACAGAGGGAGGCAGCGGGCGGCGGTCAGTGACATCATCAATCAGGAAGTTAAACCATGTCAAAAATGAATAATAAATAAATCCTCTTCGATACAGAGGCCTTGAACTATTTCCATTCTATCTGGTCAACAAAGTTCACGGAGGTTCAAATGTGAGCAGGGTAAAACATTTGAAGTTAAAGAGCCTCTTTAGTTTTCCGTGTCTTTTCTTCTGGCATCAGAATCAAACCTCATTAGAGTAATGGATCGGGCGATCGAGGCAGTTTGTCCTCTGATGCATTTGGAGGAAAAGCCGAGGAGTTGCAGGGAATTCATTAATCGCCTGTTTCACTTCTGGATGCTGGAAACCGACTCTGAGCTTTAAAGGGCATTTTAACTCAGAATGACTCGGGCATTTTTGTCAGACACAGGGAGTGTGTGTGTGTGTGTGTGTGTGTGTGTGTGTTGGGGGGTTGTTATTGTTTGTGTACTCTGTATGCTGCTGACACAACCTGACACCCTCTCTCTCTCTCTCTTTCTCTCTCCTTCTGTTTTTCATTCTCTCTCCCTTTCTTCCTGTCTGAACTTTCCATTCCTCGCCTCTCTGTTGTGCTTTCCTGTTCTCCCTCCCCTCCTTCATCCCTCCTCCCTCTCTCTCTCTCTCTCTCTCTCTCTCTCTCTCTCTCTCTCTCTCTCCCCAGGGGAATAAATGCCAGGTATGGACAGACCGACAGGGAGGGAGCGGCCTGGTTTCTGTGAGTCAGTACCAGCTTATTGTTGTCAGCCCCTCTGGATATTTGGCAAAGCGAGGCAGACCGAAAGTGATGGATTAAGGAAAGAGAGAGAGAGAGAGAGAGAGAGAGAGAGAGAGAGAGAGAGAGAGGGAAGACTGAGGACAGCCGGAGGATTTTACTTAATAGACTTTTAATCAAAAAGGGATTACTGACACACATATATGCATGTATGCAAACACAGACATGGATATCTGTAGTTTCTCTCTCACTGTCTCTCCATCTCTATAATAAGTCTATGATAAAAGGGATATGTAAATATGATATAGATGTAAAGGCACAATTGCATTTTGTCTAATTACACTCGAGCAAATCATTTTATAGACACATGTATGTCTTAAAAACAAAAATTAAAATGAACTAAATTGACTAAAATGTTCCCTGATGTAGACTTTTTATAATTTTGTCAACAAAGATGTGTAAATATTATATCCCATAATGGGTTTCTGAAATAACTCAACTTGTAATATTGGAGAAAATATGATGCAAAAAAAATCTGAAATTGCTGCCGTTTTACTAAATGATGCATCTGGAATTCTCACCTTAGCATCTGTGCTTGAAACGTTTTTATTTATTTATTTATTTTATTTCAATGTTTTAGGTTCCTGGGTGTTACAGATGCCACGTGATGTTTTTCATGACCATATTTATTTTCATTTCATCCATTCAGTGTTTATTTGATAACGTTGAATGCAGAGTTCACAAATAGAACAAAAGGAAAACGTTGACATGCTGCAAACTGAGAGTGCTGCTCTATTTTTCTATTTTCTATTTAAGTTAAACAGCTGACAACAACTTTGACCTTTGATCTTCAAGGCCCGTGGGAGCGCTGTCTGAGCAATAGGCTGCCTTGCCGCCTCGGGGCTAACGTCAGCACACACTCACACGCACACACACACACACACACACACACATCTAAGCCTCAAAGCGCTACTTCTACTCTTCCTGTTGCTGCTCAAAAGAAGATGCTGCCGATATGAAACTACCAAGAGGGAGAAGTGTGATATAAATAGCGGCTGATGCCTGACTGAACTTCACACCTTCTCCCAGCGGTGGCGAGACGGCGCTGCAGACGTGAGATGCGGTTTGACTCACCGCACTGACAGACGGGAGGAGACAGATGTGTGATGAGGAGTGACAGAGGCAGACAGACAAACAGACAGGGAGCACCCAGAGGTGCGAAAAATATTTTGAAAACAGAAGTGCTCGGGGAAAAGACTTTATGTCTACTTCTGTCTGTACTGAGAAAACATAAACACACATGCACACACAAACACACACACACACACAATGTGTCTGCGTGTTTGTGTGAATTTGTATGAAACTGTGTCTGTCTGTTTGCGCATGATCCCAGAAATCACCAGGGGGGTGAGTGGTTGTTGTTGTTGTTATTGTGTTGTGTGTGTGTGTGTGTGTGAGTGTGTGTGTGTGTGTGTGTGTGTGCTCACCGGGGCCCTGCTCCTGCGTGTAGCTGGGTGAGTGGTTGCTGTGCGTGTGCAGGGACTGCGCCCTCTGCTGGCGGGCCGAGTCGCACGTCTGGTTGGGGTGCCAGGCCTGTTTGCAGTGGTAGCAGAACTCGGCCCCGCAGCCCTCCCTGCGACACACCAACCTGGGACAGCTGGCACAGCCCGAGGCTATGACTGCAAACCTGAGAGAGAGGGATGGAAAAAAGAGAGAGAGAGAGAGAGGGGCATTGAGTGATGCAGAAATAATGAAACCAAGCTGAACGATGAAGTCAAAAAGCCAAAAAATTCCACTCTCTGATGTAACAGTGACTTTTACATCTTATCAACATGGTGGAAAAATCAAGTTTGTGTTAGCCAACGGAAAAAATAAATAAATAAATTAAATTAAAAAATAAAAACGACTTATTTCTACAGGCACTTATATTTTACATTTGTAGTTAACCATTATAACTAACTTCTGTTTGAATTAATCTTTTACAATTAGTTTGTTATGCTGCAGGACATCAACGTTTAGGGCTTCTGGTTTTGATTTTCAAACAAAACAGCACAGACACAGAAGAACCAGATGCCGGACTTCCCCACCAGCACCTGAACGCACCATAAGGTCCAGTAGAAAACTGGCTACTAGCTAGCAACCAGGCACGAAAATAAAAAAGAGATGTGTAAAAAAAGATAGTTGTATGACTAGTTGACTAGTTGTATGTCCATTCAGACAAACAAAAGTGAAAGTTCTGGTATTTCCAATTTTAGCATAATGAAACATATTAAACTGAGTCACCTCACTTAAAAAAAAGTTGTTTTGTTAGTTAGCTAAATAGCCAGCAGGCTAATTTACCAAATTAACTAATATTTACAGGAGACTTTTAGCTATTAGCATGGATGAATTAAACGCAGTAACTAGCCACATAATGTTAACTATTGTGCATATTAGATATAGTGACAAACAATAATAATAAGTTGACTTGATATTATTGTTAGCTAGCTTAGAACTGACAAACCAATATTATCTAAACACAAATTCAGTGTTTTCAGTGATGAAACTTCTCCATATAAAAACACCACAGAAATGAACCACGTCTATTCCATACTACTGAGAGTCACTTAGTTTAGAAATGAGAAATTTATTAATTTGTTGCCAAGAGCTGAGAGCCTCCAATATGGCCGCTTCAGAGGACATGACATCACTTGAAAGCTTTTTACCGAGGGAGACGAGGGAGACAAAGCCGCCAGAGAGGATCTGATCAATGGGGTAATCACTCGGTGACAATTTTTATTAAGGAGGAAAAAGGCAGAGTGGGAAGTCAATCAATATGGAAATCACAAGGTTACAATAATGATAAAGAGGGGAGATTAGTTAATCAGTGGAGTATTCACAGTCGCAGTGCATCTGAATGCTGCTGTGACGGGGTTTTGATGTGGGGGAGGAGAGCTGCCGACAGGCCCGGGACAGACGCTTGTTTCAACAGAAAGTTACGGAAAACTCAAACCAAAAGCCAATTTAACCTCAATTTGATCTTTACTGATGGATTATTGCGTAAGGCAGAACTGTCCTGAATGTGGCAATCAACATTACTCTATCTGATCGTTCCCACGACTGATAATCTGCTTAATTAGTCACTTACGCCTATGTATTTTTGATATTATACAACAGGATCTTAACAATTTTAAAGTTTCCAAGGGTTATGAAACTGTCTCAGTGCTTGAAAGGCCATGTGAACATCTTCATTTTTCGTTTCACACTGCAGCTGTAACAAACCTTCAGCTTTTGTGTAGCCAAATGAAGCCTAAGAGGAGGGATAATGGTAAATATAGCAACAAGTCTACAGTTATAGAACTTAGTCACAATATTGAGAGAGGAGGAAAAGGAAGAGAAAGACAGAGGGAGAAGTTGTCAATCACTGGTGAAATCACAATAGAGTGCTGCCACGAAATCTTTATGTAGGACACAGCGTGTTGGAGGACTGAAAACAAAAGGAGACTGTAATGTTCTTGCATTTTTCCTCCCTGACAAAACAAATCGATGCCTATTTTCGGCGCGGTGGTAGGATGTTCAGGTTCTACTATAAAAAGGCAGAAAAAAGCTGGGAGGAAGAAGCGAAAACATTAGAAAACTTTAATGATTTGGCTCGGCTCCAACACATCGGCTCCGACACGTCCTCCATCAACACCTCTTCAAATGTTGTGTGACGGGGCCCGCACTCGGGACACATTCAATTAAAGAATATCAGAGGAGACAAGAGTTTGTTTTCAGATATGAGAGGAGACAAGATGAGACATGAGCTGGCATTCCTACAGGGAGACTTTTATGAATACAGTGGTAAATACTGAAGAAATCTCTTCACGGTTCTTCTGTGTTGCAATAGTACCACAGGATTTTCCAAACACCTCTTCATGGGAGTGGACAAACGTTTAAAAACTGAGTTCTGTGTAACTGATGTTGTAACAATTGCAAGATAATGAATGGGTTAATAATGCTGCAGTGTAATAATATGACACGATAGCATATATCACTTCATAAGAGGTAGAACATATTTTTAATTAATGTTATAATGGCATTGATAATAATTTGTAAGAATAAGTAGAATTGTTATATTATTACTCAATATTACCATCATGTCAGTTACCTCACGTCATATTTGAATTAGTCATCACTGCTTAATGTAATAATGTGATTTTTTTTTATCAAATGGACACTTTGTAAGATATTTTCAACCCATTTTGAGAGGCATTTTTATTACATTTTATCAAGTTATTACATTATCTGGAAGTTATTAAATGATCAGTTTTACAGTATTCCTACTTGATACTCTGGTATGTTGTTTTATGTCTTTATTTATTGTCTTTTTATGGCATTTAAGGATTTTATATTTCCTCATGTCTTGTTTTCATATCCTTACATAAAGCACTTTGAATTATTCTGTGTTGATAAGGGTTATAGAAATAAGCCGGCCTCGTCCTACAGGCTCCTCTGTTTCTGCCCATCTGCTGTCAAGTACCACATATCTGCAAAAAGCAGCCAGTGTTTCACAGGAATGAAAAACACAGACTCCCATTTATCTTGGAAATGATCCACAGGGTTTGAAACAGTTCTCATGAAGCCCAGCATGACAAAACTCACTCTACACTTTAAATTACCGAGGAAACTTCCAACTGAAGCGAGAGAAAGAAAAACACTCGAATGGCAGTTAGTTTATGTTTTGTTTTTTTCTGCAACAGCAGCACGACACTTCAAACTCTCCTCAACGAATCAACATGTCAAACAAGCACTGACTCCGCACTTTATTTCAGGCGCGCTCTGCACAAGAAAGCTTACACTTTGTTAACTGTTTCCCTTTTAAAGCCACTTCCCTTTTAAAGCCACTTGTCGTTTGTGTTTCTTGTCTTCACCCAGAGAAACTGTCCACAAAAAGCAAGCAGAGAGAGGGAGATGGAGTGTGTGTGTGCGTGTGTGTGTGTGTGTGTGTGTGTGTGTGCTCTTATTCTAGCTGACTCGGGGGACTTGTTGCGGTACAGTGCACAGGTTGCTACGACAGCCTTTTCCTGGGAGAGCATCCCACGTCAACGCTGTCTCACGATTGGCGGATTCCACTGTGGCGCAGGG
>OMLF01024255.1:8718-22598 GCA_900302615.1 Holocentrus rufus
ATATCCAGGTTAAAAACTTGACCTACTTATTTAAGAGAGACGGGGAAAAAGAGAGAGCTTCCAATAAATGTCTGACAAGTGAACTGCTTCAGAGCCTCAAACTTAAAAATATGTGATTTTGAAAAAGGACAGGCTTTAATCTGACCAGCAGGACTTTGTACAAAACAAGTGTTTCCTCATGACAGACACGTTTTCAGGTTCTTCCATTCTATAACCTCCGGCTCTGCCAGCTGCCTGGACCCGCTCAGCAAATCATTTATGAGGCGATTGAGACGAACGTAAAATCTAATTGTGAATAAAGTTGTGAAAGTCAGAATGGATCATTTTCCACATAAAACACAGGGTGTCGGACAAAGTGCTTGAACCACAGTTACCCACAGCAAATTAACTTCTCAAATGACATAAACAACAAAACTATTGTCTCTGGTTAAAGGATTTGCACTTTATATTTGAGGGTTTTTAAAATCTTAGCGTTTCTGTTTTCCACTGTCCACGTGCACGGCGGTCTGGGAGTTTGACCGGCGGAGAGAGTCGAGCCAAGATTCCAACCCCAGACTGGCTCTGTTACCACACTGTGGCATTTGGAAACTGTTAATACTCACCCTGCCATGATGATCTCACTGAAGCCTTGGCCATCGCAGTTTTAGCTCTACAAACATTTCTAGGAGGCTGATATGATCTGATTGGTTGAGTTGAACGTCAGTGGGCGGAGCCAAAGAACTACAGTTTTTCTGGCCAATTAATTTTAGACCAAAGCCACGTGAAAAAGGTTAACAGGTAGGTGAAGATAACCTTATATACTTATATACTTCTGATTGCATAAGTGTGCAATTCTTTGGTAGCTCAGAAGTCAAGACTTATATAATATTATATATTATTACAATTTCCTCTCATTCATGTTCAAAATGTGAACATCTGCTCTGTGAAACCTGAAAGTTTCTGCACATTGTTGATTCCATCTTGTGAGTATTTGACGGGCATATTTGTTCGCTAAAATTGCTGTTCATGATAATCACTTAATTCATGCATTAATATGAAATGTGTTCCACATGCAAAGCTGGAAGAGACTTTTGAGTCCACTTGTTCTGAACTCTTCGGTGCCTCAGTGAAACGTTACGTGACCCAGCAGCAAATGTCCCGTCTAGTAAACATGTGAGGAATATTTTCCTGTTCTGTGGTGCAACTTTCAACCAATCATTGACCTCCACTTTGTTGACTCCTGCTCTGTCTTCTCCGTATCATTTCTCTGAATGACATTGAAACTGTGAGGTTTTTTGGGCAGATCGTTTGTTTCCAGCTTCATCTGTTTCATTGTTGGTTTCCCAACTGTCTGTTCTGAATCACATTACGACCACTTAGGGAACTCTTCGGTTACTTTAGCAATTCAGCTAGCATTATTGTGGTTGTATTTAAGTGCCCATTTCTTAAGCCCTTATGTTTTCATTTTGCTGGATTCATTCATTATCCCTTTACTGGGCTGTTTTGGCTCTCAGAGACGGAGATAACTGGGCTGAGTGGACCAGGACAAGCTGGATTCAGCTTAATTAAATGCTTGAAGTCAAAATCCCTGAAAATAACTCTTTGGAAGACGGCTGTATTTCACACAACACTGTGTTGAGGAATATGACATCATGGCAGGAAATGAGCGTTAACTGCCTCGAAAATGTGTGTCTCTAGATAAATGACAAGGGAAACGTATGAACACAGAAACCAGCTGGGATCAATTAGCAGCTCAGACCACGACTGAAGACCCAGGTGTGAGAGTCAGACAGACCCACGGCCTCTGATCGTACACATCACTGTGAGTCTGCAGGTCTACTGAAAACCATCTTGTTCTCTGCTGTATGAAACATGTTGTGGCTCTTCAGTTTTCAGTCTTCAGCGAACAGAAAAAACTTTTGTTCTTACTGAGGAGCCTCAGTGCAGCAGCTGCTGTCGGGTTTAAGGGTTCATTCACATGAAACAGATTTGGACCAGTTCATTGAACCCCTGGAGTCTTTCCTTCATTAATAAATTAGGGAATCGACAGAACATTTACCAATTTTGATAATCAGCGGATTGTTTTAATCATAGATCAAATAAAAATGCTAAAATCACTAAGATGCTTTGAGATTTGTTTGCTCTTCTCTTTTCTTGTCATGATTAAATTTATTTTGTGTTTTCTGGTTGCTGGTCAAACTAAGGAAGTAATTTGAAGATGTCAGTTGGGGCTTTGCTAAATTCCCATAAGTATTTGTCATTACTTTTTACATTTTTATAAATTAAATGATTAATCAATCAATTGAAAAATCAGTAGATTACATCTCCAAGGGATTTGCTCCACTAGCTTTTTGGTTACTATGTATTAAACTTAAGTTTTAAATGATAAATAAAAAAGTATAAAACAGCTATCAGACAAAAAGTTCTTCAGGTAGCTGAGGCTTCTGTCCTTACAGGAGAGGAAGGAGTTAAAAAGTCAGAGGAAGGAGGGACTTCCTGAGGCGTCCTGTGGAGCTGAAGGTCCTCCTGTTCCTCGGTCAGCTCGCCCTGCAGAGGACGGAGTCCCCGTCCACGATGCAGCATCCTGCTCTCACACACCTCTGTCAGCGGCTCACAGCCACACTGATGAGTTCATTTAGTCTGTTTGTGTTGGCTGCTCCAGCAGGCCAAGAGAAAATCTGGGTTCCAGTATGAAATGATTATTCATTATAAAGCCTGATGACACAAAGTACCCTGAACGTAAGGAGCAAAGGAACAGAATCGTGGAAAACAGCAGCCTGGGGTTTTATTTCCCTAAATATGAAAAGAAACTTTCAAAGGAACCTAATGAGGTTGTAAACACACGCATCTGGAATCAGAATGACTTGTTCCTCTAAACTCCAACACAAAGGCCGAACCAGACCTGGACTGTACTGAGGGCACAGCTTAGTCTGAGTGATGAACACAACATGACCTGAACCCAAAACAGCTCTGTGTGAAAACATTTAGGAGAAAAATAAATAAATAAAAAAAAAATAATTAAGAAAGGAATTTCAATATTAGATATATCTACAAAGAGCATTTCGGTGAAAACATAATTCAAAACATTTCACATACCTTTTTCTCTCAAGAGATTTGATGTTTCAAAGATGATTTGTAAGATTTATATTTGTAGTTTTTCTCTCTGCCTGACATTACAGTCTGCTGTTGGGATTTTTAACAGCTAAATCAGAAAGGAAACAACAAAATGTGTTAAGTGACAGGTGTATCGAACAGGGCAGTAACAGCTGATTAATCAGGGTTGAGTAAATATGAGGTTTTCTTTTGTCAAACAAAGCATGTTAGATATTGGACAGAGCTACAGGCATAAAGACGGTGATATCTGACTCTGTTTGGCAGCCTGACTCAGTCCCGCAGTGGTGGTTTTGAACTTGTATCTCAGTCCATGAAGGACTCTGCAGAGACCAGCTCTGCCCTGAGCTGTTGTGTGCCAATATGCACACAGAAGCATCAGGAACTGAACGTTTCTCACAGATTCCCCAAAGAAAAACATACAGGAAACAGATGACGGTTCACATTGTGATAATATATTTGGCCCACTATAGCCAGCCAGCCCAAGCTAGCCTGTAGCTAAGCAAGCTAACTTTCATGCTAAATTTGATCTATCTGAAATCCTCCTTTATAAGTTTTAGTAATGCAGGTTTCGTAAGTCATGTCTGTAGCCAGCCAGGTGCTATTTCCAAAGTAAATGTAAGTCGTTTATATAAATAAATAAAGTGTATACTTTATCATTATCATATTGATGTAACCCAGAAGGGATCAAAACTGTATGCAGTTCATAAAAATGTTTGCATTTTACATTTTGTTTATCTACACAATTTAATTTCTATAATAACAGTGATGAAACAGTGTCTGGTTGCTCTTTCTGGTTACACAGGAAGTGTTGAGTTTTACGTTTCTCTTCTCAACTCCATCAGCAGAAAGTCCAAGGACAAAGACGTCACAGTCCCACAAACAGTTTCACTATCAGCTGATCTCTGGAAACGCAGTGCTGAAACACCACAGCACAAAAAGGAGACAGCAATACCAAACAAAAACAAGTGATGATGTCATCATATAATCATATAACAGACAGAGAGCAGAGTTTGGTGCCTAGTTCAGCTGAAATGGAAAATGAAACTGACGTTTCATTTTAGGAAGGGGTTCTGTTGATTGGAAGAGGACTGGGATCTAAATTCTCTGACCTGGAGGCAACTTTGTGTATCACTGT
Source organism: Holocentrus rufus (assembly GCA_900302615.1). Taxonomy (NCBI): domain Eukaryota; kingdom Metazoa; phylum Chordata; class Actinopteri; order Holocentriformes; family Holocentridae; genus Holocentrus; species Holocentrus rufus. Next base: position 12,947 of record OMLF01024255.1, read on the forward strand.
TTATGTTCCCACTGTGCACAAAATAATATTCTAGTGAACTGCACTTAATTTTATGGAAGAACAAAAGTTTTCCTGAAAGCAGCGCTGATTCCCATCACTGTGGAAACATAGGGAGGGAGAGCAGAGCCTTGCAAATAATTGGATACACATTGTGTAATCTTAATGGGCAGATGTGTAGTTACAGTTGAATTAAATACTTGTCTTGAGTAATTCAAGCATGATTTGATAATAAGCTTAAAGTGGAATATTAATCTTTATGACACGATGCATGTTGTTGTTTTTTAACCACCAAATCAGCCACATGCAAATAATCACTGATTGTTTCTTCAACTCCAAGCAAAATAGTGTTTCTTACTGTCATTAGGAATTCGGAGAAGACTGAGGTCATCCTCATGCAAACAAAAACTTAACTAAGAAATCTTCTTTAAGTTATTTGTTAAGTTTGAGCTCTCGTATTAATGGATTCATTAGTTTCCGTCCTTGCTGAGAATTTGCAGAGAGAAACAGGTCAAATGTAAGGCTAGCTTGTTAGCTAACAAAACTATGTTAGCATTAGCAAGGACAAATTCCCTCCATGTTGAATGACAGTATAATCACCTCCAGCTCCTCCTCACAAAATTCTAAGAAAATTCAGAGAACTAGAAAGTGTCCTACAATTTTCCCCCTAAGGACATACCCTGCTTAAAACCGCTTTGCTTTTTTATTTTTATTTTTTTTTGTATTTAATGTGTTTGGCTAGTTAAGTTGCTGCTTTATAGATGTATTCTATGTGCTCAGCTTGTCCCAGAGCATGGTTTATGCTTCATGATGGTCAAAATGCTACTTCCCTGTTGTAGTCATAGAAATCAGGACTGACACAGGCCACGAAAGTTTACCGGTCTGTTACATCACAGAATGGTAACCAATCATAGCCTCAGTATCTTACTATATATTTGCATATTTCATGTCAGCTTTCAAACGTTATATTGTTAGCTAACACAATAATAGTTGAGCAAGATAGCTAACTGCTTTTCTCCAGAGACTTTCTCTGGTTTTCAAAGCGTTTCTTCCTAATGAAGCGTCTGATCTGTTGTGCTGTGTCCTCCCTGCCTGCCTCTGTGTTTTTGCTGTAATACCTGGGCTGAAATTTCCCCTCATGATTGTTTTACGTTCATCAACTAGCTGGGTAACAAACATTCTTCTGTCCAGTTAGGTTTTTGCCTCTTGCACTCGATCTCATTCCTCTTTGTTTTGGTAGATTTACCCACCAAACAGCAACACTTGTATGAACTCACCAGCAGTCATAGAAACTAATCATGGCTGAGCCATTTTATACCTGTTATAATAAAACTGATAAAGTACAGAAATTACCAGCATAGATGCAATTAATCACCATTTGATTGGGCTACTGTGCAAGTCAATGTGTTTTCAAACATTTTGTTATTTTAGGTATCAGTTACTATTTATTAATCAGAGTTGTCCATTACATAAACATAATATTTATAATTGCACCATGTCTAAATAAAGACTAAATTCCTATATTAGGCCTAAAGTGGCATGTTGACTTTATTTTTTACGATTAAGTGAAGTGAACTAAGTTTAAAGGAGTTCTCTAAGAGTCTTCTCAGAGTGTCGGCCCCTGGAGAATCATGCCAAGCGTAATGTCTTCCCATGTTTGCCAACACCTCCGGGTTTGTTAGTGAAGCTTTCTGAGAACTTCACCCAGGCCATGAGACTTTATGGAAGGTGTCTATGAGGTAAATGAACACATTCCTTCTTGATGAAATAAGGCTTTTTTTTTTGCTCAGAAAGTGTTTACAGATGTGCTGTCAGCTAGGTTTTGTTCTTTCTTTTTTGTTTGAAATGACAGTTCCTATACAGTATGGTGTGGCGATAACCTGAAGCCTGATTGTTCTTACTATAATTCTGTTAGTCTATCATTCAAAGGTAAATTATATTGCATATACTTCCTTGCTGTGGACCATATTTATAGTTTCCAGATGTCAGTGTTGCAAATGTGTCATCCTGAGCCATGTGTCTTGGTAACTCGGGGAAATCTGTCTGGACTGGCAGAGAACCAAGAGATGCAGCACAAAACTGAGACCAAATAAAGAGACGTCATTGAAAAGTTGTGTCATTAGCTCAAATCCCCAGATTGGATGAGAAAATGAGCGAGTAAAGCTCTTCCCTCGCTCGGTAACTACCGTCGAGAGGCGTTTAACCCCCAGCTGCTGCACTGGAGCTGCTCAGTGGCTGACAGCAGAGGACTGGGGCCAAACTGGACCGTCTTATTGTACATGTGTGGAAGTGCATCACTGTCAAGAAGGGGCGGTGCTGACAAACAAACAAACAAACAAACAAATAAATAAATAACAGTTGAGAATTGTGGGTGACAGCACATTTGTCCTGAGAAATTACATTACCACCTCTCATAAAATGTTGACGTTCTATATGTTCTGTCTCTATATCTTGCAGTCTTTCAATTTTATCTTGACAAACGTTTCTTTGAGAAGCAGAAATAATCTGATTAGTTCAGGTAAACCTCTGTGTGTGGATCTTACTGCGGGGTTTCACACTCCATGTTGATGTGTAGAGCTACAGGGAACAATGTGCTGCATCCTCCCTGCCTGCCTCTTGGTTTTTGCTGTGACTGCTGGGTCAACTTTTCCTTTTATGATTGTTTTACGTTCATCAATTAGCTGGGTAACAAACACTGTTCTTCTGTCCAGTCAGGTTTTTTGTTTTGCAGGTGGAGCTTTAACTCCACAGTTTTTCTGGTTTAGTGACATCAGACTGAAGCTCTGCACTGTCGGACCATCGGACAGTTTCCAAAAACATTTGAAGACCAGGCAGTTCTTTCCTCTTCTTCATAAAATCCTAAGATACGCCCAATGTATATAGTTGTTTTATTATTCATTATCTTTTTATTTATATAAATGAATGAAGGTAATTAGTTGACAGCCCAGTAAATGAGGTAGCAAACAAACAAACAAAATCCAGGAATGAGTGAATCAAGGTGCCTAATGTGTTTTGAGTTCAGTGTCTGGCGCTGAATGAAAGCACGTATCGCTCCAAGCTGTTGAAAAGAGAATTCTTTCTTTTATAGGATGCATTAAATTAATTCAGTTTGTCGGATTCAAGCTGTTTAATTCCACAGGGAAAGAATCCATACTGAACGTGATAACTATTGACAACAGACTGAAACCAAACAGAGAAAAGCAACCTTTAGATTTATAGCAATATGCCGTGCTTGTGTTGTTGGTTAGTTAACAGATTGAGACTCTATGATCACTGTCACTCAGCTCAAAACGGTTTCACTTTCAGATTGTTTGAATATAAGATGATTGTGAACTTTGGACTGTGTCTGCTACAAAACATCCCCATTATGAGACAGAATCACAAATACTTAGCAGCTGCCATGGAAAAAGCTGTGAAGCTAATTGAAATCCACATGGAGAAGCTGATCAAAGTGGGAAAATGCCAGCTGGGAATGCTCTGCTCCCCATTTCTCTCATCCAAATCAGATTCTTTATTTCTTGGATCATCAGTGGAGTAAATCTGTTGTCCACAAATCTGTGTCCCCTCACACAGAGAGGAAAAGTTAGAGGCAGTGCTGGTCAGTTATCCGCAGGCCAGTTCTGCAAGATCCCCTCAAGTCCTTCATGGGTTGGTTTTGATGGGGCTGGTCAGTCCTGCACGTCGACATGCCGACTCTCTCATCCCTTTGAGCCAGGTGGTGCAGGCAGTGAAAATCTGGGCCATTACTGACCAAATGAACACATTCGATAACAATTTAAGTTACTATCTGCCTCTGGCTGTGGGAACACGGTAAGCCTTTGTGGGATGACTCAACACTCCCAAACTATGTTGTGGTTTGTGTGCTGCACAGCAGGTAGAGCCGGGTCACGGGTTTGACGATGAATAGGGTCACTCATGTTAAAAACATAAATTATCCACTCATGCTACTATAAGGCACTTTAGTCTGAAGTGTTGACCAAAGATATATCATGATAAAACATTGTCACTTGAAGACATTTCGAGGGTCTGAAGTTTACAGGTGGAGTAATGCATACTTCAGATTCTTTGGTTTCTTCCCTTCTTGAAATTATAAGAACAAAACACATAAAGTTTAATGGTTCCCTCATGCTTTGGTCTTTCTTGTAGCATTGTTATCCTGGTTGGGACTTGTTCCTCAGCCCTCCTCCTGACATTAGCCTTGTTTCCATTACCTCTTCAGCCCACAAGGCAGCACGGCGGGCCAATCCTACCAACTGGATCCCACTCAGACGCCGTATAGGCACATCTTACCAAAGCCATGTGCACGTTCAAAACCTCAACAAAAGGCTTCCTGCAAAGCCCTCCGTTTGAGATTCTGCGGTTTACAGCGCAAGTCATTTCTGCAAGACAACACAATGAAGGTTTTGTGATGAATCAAAGGGATTTTTAAACCCAGACAAAGACAAACTGGCAGATTTATCTGAAGCTGCCGTTTCTCCTCCTGTACCTGGAACCACAAATGGCAGCAAATTGTATCACGTCAAATTCATTAAAGCAAAGGCAAAAAATGTCAGCAGTGCAGAGCATTGAGTGGTGATTCGTCAGGAGGAAGCTGGACTCACTGACATCAGATCTTTTTCCTCTTATCTCTTTGGTATCACAGATTGATAATTCAGCGGGGCTGTAAACATGAACATCCTGTGTGCAGTTTACTGACATTAACTTACAGGATTTCTGGGTATTTAAATTCAGATGTTTCACTCAGTCACCTCTCGCTGCTATTTGGAGCCGTCAAAATGTGAAGTTGAAGGGTGCAGCTTTAATCGTCATAAACAAGGTTGTTTTCTGGTGGCCGTCACATCTGCCCCACACATGACAGGCTGATTCACAACCAGGCAGAGAGATCATTTTCCTCAGAGTGGCAGGACGGGCTGTTTGGAACATGTGACTCACTTACAAATGGACTGTCTGTCAGACTGCACCACTGCCCTGCCATACCACACACACACACACACGCACACACACACAAGTTACTTTATCCATGTCACAACTCACATCGAAGCCCTCAGTCCACTATGACACATCTACAGGGTTCGAGTGGCACAGACTTTTTATTATTTTCATGAAAAAAATGCAAATATTCATTGCCATCAAAACTTGGAAGCAAAACTCTCCAATGAAACCCAGGGTACTGAAATAGACCATTAAGACCAGACCGCTAAGCCCCGCCCCCCTTACTTATTATGGTCAAGCTTTCAAGCCTGCACCCTCTGGCAGATTTTTAATTTGTGTTTCAGGGGGGCATTTTGGATCGAAACACCTGCTCCATTTTGTCTCCTTATCTGAACTGTTAACAGACAATCTACGGTTGGATTAATGTGATAGCCCATGATGATCAAAGCCATTTAAACTTTATCGTTTGCTTTGTATTCATGATTATTTGTTATTGACCAGGAAACCCTTCATAAAGTGGCAGGTGTTCCCTGCTCACCCCACTTGAACTCGTCCTTCACACATCTGTCAAGTTAAAAGAAGAGGAGGAGGAGGAGGATTTTTTTTGTCACACAGCAGAGCAGGAATCAGACAGCATGCCGGAGAAAAAGTCCTGTGGAGGTCGTCTCTCCTCACTTTTCCCTCGTTTAGCCGGTTGCGTGTTTAATAGCATAAGTGATGACAGCTGACATCCAAACAGCTCTTTCATGGTGGATGCCCTTTGGAGAGAAACTGCCCACTGCACAGCTGCAAAAGCCCCGAGTGAAAGGAGGGAGGACGGGGGATGGTGAGCCTCCATCACACAGCGCGATTTCACTTTGCAATGAAAATGCTAATCCTTTACAAGGCCTGCTGTTGTGTGAAAGTGTGGGAGCAAATTATTTTCATTTCCCCTGAAGTTTGTGATCAACACTGATATTTCCATTTCTATTTGACACTGTAGGCATTTAGCAGATGTTGTTGTTTGCTGAACACTCAGCTCAGTGCCGTTTCTCAAAGGGAATGATGACTCAGCAAAGATTAGGGGCCTGCATGGATCTCAGTTATGACTTTAACTATAATAGGTATTATTATTATTAATCTCCCAGAAAATAGATGTTGAAGAATTAAGAAATCTTTCACCACTGTTGAAAGCCCTGTCTAAACTCTAGACCCAAAATGAAAGCTCAGATGACATCTGCAGTTGTTCATGGCTACTGCTTTCATTGATCTGTGAAATTAGGACCTAAATATCTTCGTAACGTCATTTCAAAACAAAGCTGTCGGAACACCAACTTCTGCTGTCCCATAAAATAGTGTTGTGAAACTGTTGTGGTTTTTTGGATAAATGTTGAATTTGCCATTTCCAGCAGTTTCGCGTCAGGGAAATGTTTGTCTGCGCGCGCGCACACACACACACACACACACACACACACACCAGGATCAACAGGTAACTTCTAAGAAAACAAGGAATTTGCATGCTCGATTTGTTGTAAACGGAGTGAAAAGCAGCGTGAACAAGCCGGTGTGGAGAGTTGGTTTTCCTCAGTGTAGTGAGCTCTAATTCTACTGTCAGTCAAGAATAAAGACTTGAATAAATCTAAGTTGTAAAAACATTTAGTCAAACGTCATCGACTGATTTGAAAGAGAATATAAACTAAATATAAAACCTTGACAGTTATTAACAAACAAAAACCAACTGTAGAAGAATTTTCTTGTGTGGCAGCTCTCTGTGTTGGACGGTTTATTTTTAACAAGGTTAGCCAGGGTGAAGTAGCACATTAGCTAGCAGGTCCAACTGAATGGCAGGTGGCTAACGGTTAGCATCTGGAGCATCCAGCTAGTTTCCGGTATCCAGTAACGATGAGAGGAAGACGGCACCACCACCGTCCTACATAACAGCTAGGGGGTAAGTGAAATAATATCAAGTTTTTCAAAATGGGTGAACTATGCCTTTAAACAGAACTTGTGTTGAGTGCATATGTTGGAGTGGAATGCTATTAAAAACAACAAATCCTTTATCAGAGTTTAGTCTGTGCTCATTTGTCACCTTTCCTCTATTTACAAGAAAATCGCTCAAATCAGCCAGGACATCAGGCCAATAATACACATCTGCTGAATACGCAAACTTGATAATTGCTTTGACTTTGATGTGAGAAAATGAGAACATGTGGTTGCCTGGTTATCTTTAAGGGGTTTTCTGCCTGGTGGTGACAGTTCCCCAGGATTATTTAGCGACCTTCCACAACCTTTATCAGTCTTAGATAATAAAAGTTTATTCAGCTCATGGGAAGATGGAGGAGATTAACGTGTTTTGTGCTGTACAAGCTAGCTAACATATGTCAAACAGGAGGAATATAACGTCTAGAGGGAAATTAGCATTAGCTTCAATTGCTCTGCTGAATTTGCTAGGCCAGTTAGCTAGCTTACAGTTTGTTCAGGTTTACTGAATTGACTCACTTAGGATTTTGGAGTGGAGATGAGTGCTAGTCTCTAGTGCTAGCAGTAAAACGCTAGGGAATAGGAAGAAGAAAAAAATGTGTAATTTTTGTAATTTCTGTTATGTACTTCTGCTGCTGCTGTATCTCCTTGAATTTCTCCTTCAGGGGATCAATAAAGACTACTTTTACTCTTAAAATAAATAAATAAATAAATAAATGAAAATAAAGACAAGACAGTTTACTGTGTCACTGTTGGCTACATTTGGAAACAAATCTCCCTCCTCACACCATTTACTTTTATTTAGAGCATCTTTTTTTCATGTGTCTTTTTCCCAGCCTGCCTCTTGCTAGCCTTGTTTTGCACACAGCGTTTTCTCCACTGGACGGCCATGATGCTGCCAGCCGTGGTTACTAATTGTGTCTCGACTGCAAAGCCTCCACATGTAGAATGATGTATATTCTACTGTCTGTCAGCAGCACTGTCCCTCCTTATGTAACATCCCATTTGTACCACACATGTTAGTATGTACTTTAAGATGTAAACTGTCAGTATTTTTCTGTACAAATGCCAACCAAACAAATTCCTGTAAATGACTGCATTTGGCACGGAAAGTGATTCTGGTTGTGATTCTGATTTATAAGTTGTGTGCCACATTATGGCTGTTACCCCAGTGGACTCTGCTGAATGCAGTTTTGCCGTGCTCAACATCCCTTTCAAATTAAAGATGTCAGATCAAAGGCTGTCTGACAATAGAATGGAAACAGCTGGAACTAAAGGTGGTAAAGCAGTGATGACAGTGGAGTAAACACTTAAAAAACAGCCAAGAAGAGGAAAGAGAACTCTTTTGCAAGACTGTGAAAAGCAATTTCAAAAGTACTGCTTAAAATTTAGTCAAATGCACGTACAATCAAAGACATGGATCTAACTGTAGTTATCATTCAGATGTATAGCACTCTTAATCAGAGTAAAGTGAGTGATCATATGGACAAAAATTACAATTAAAATTAATAAAAGTTACAGATATTTTGGAAGCAGAGACAGGGTTGAGTTAAACATCAGAAGTTGGAGCCATAGAACTATTTTTTTCAAGTTAGTGGAAGTTAGGCTGGCAAGGAACTTTTAAAAAAAATATATAAATGGCAATGGGGCAAATCGGCATCGGGCGTGGCACCACAAGATTTGAGAGCTGACACATAAAATGTTTCCCCATGTTTGGAAAAAGTTGCCACATTTGTTTTAAGTTGTTTTTAGTGGGGAGAGCTGCAGGTCCTGGAAGTATTTTTCCCCATTGTTTTTATGGAATTTGTGGAATTATACTTTTAACCATAACAGTACATAACCACATAACAGAAGTATTACTCAACACAGCATCACAGGCATCTCCAGTAAAAATAATCAATACTATAGGAATATGTTATGGCCTGGTTTCAAAGTGTTTCAGTTTCATTTCTGAGAAATCATTTTTTGTTGGTTCGTTATGTTAAATGGCACTACATACTACATTACCCATAAGCCTCACTGACCAATACTGTGACATGATCCATGCATTTCTGTTTAAAGCTGACTCAAAGTTATCAAGCTCATCTTAACCAGCGCGGGCAACAATGGATAGTACTGCACAGGACTTCTTTTGTCAATGAATGTAAATTTCGACAGTTATTTGTTGGACTGATGATTCAAACAGACCGTCACATAACTTTGACTTTGGGAAATGAATGGGATTTTTGTTTCTGGGACCCTGTCTGCCCAACAAGACCCGCCCACTTTGATGCTCGGTGTTACAATACAAACTGATTCTCCTGCTCCACCTGTTGTACCAACCAATGTGATAATTTCTGCCCCCACGTCTATCTGGGAGGTGTTTCAAAAAGAAGAAGAAGAGCCACAGGTAAAGACAGAGGAGTCAGAGGATTTTTTTCCATGTACAAAAAATATACATTTAATGCACTTGTGCTTTAATAAGTAACAGCATTGAGTTGATTATTCCAACACACAAACATAACCTGATTAGTTTGTTTTGGAAAAGCTTTTCGAGCTGTCAGATCAAAGGTTTGGTGACAGCTGACAGAAGCCAGCTGGTAACCGAGGTGGTAAGAGAAAAGATTAAGTGGATACTTAAAAAAGTCAAGTAAAATAAATCACTTCCAACAGAGCAGGGCCTTTGAATTGATGGTCGGTTACCTGCCAAACTGGCCAGCAGAGCGGAGAAATGGCTTGTGACTGATGTTTATGTTCCAGCCTCACTGATAAGCTCATATCAAAA
>OMLF01024261.1:10625-25563 GCA_900302615.1 Holocentrus rufus
CAGACACAAACACCATGGGACAGAGAGAGAGAGAGAGAAAGAAAGAGAGGGAGAAGAGTGAGCCTCGCCGTGTTATGTTTGTCTTTGTGATTATTATCATCATCAGCACTCTCCGGCTGCACCCTTCGCTCCAGTAAACATACTCCCTTTTTCTCCAGTTTAATTTCATTTAAGTGACACCTCTGAATAATTGTTTGATTATTCTAAGACACATAACTGATGACTAGGATCGTTTTATTTTCTCAGTGGTCTCAGCTCTCCAGTTTAATCACCAAGACACCTGTGCTTCAGCATCAACTTTACAGCAAGGCCAAGGATTTAGAAACTTTTAATTTCATCAAGTGACATTTTAAGACAGAAAATGAAGTCTGATATGTTAAATGTCAACCTGAGAAGCGTATCAGAGTTATATTTTGCCTTGCATTCTTGTCTCAATTTATTTTTCTCCACGGTTGAACTTAATTCATGCTATGTGAGCGATGGACGATCAGGAAGGAGGCTTACATCCAAAATAGGTCAGTGATCCTTTTCATTTCATCAAAGCTGCTAATTTATTGGGACTCACACACATAGGCGTGCGAGTACGCACTTAAATGGTGGTTAGAAGACATTTAGCTAATTAGAGAGGATGGAATTCCATCACATGGGATACCATTAAGACGTCAGACGTGCCCACCAGTGGTTTACCACATGGTGGCAGAAGTGGCTGAGGGATCCGTGTGCTTTTGCTAAGCAAATCCAAGTTGTCAAAGTGACACTGAATGAAGTGCACTCAAGACCCCTGCTTACTTGGCTTTAACTGATCAGTCTGCTTTGAGCGCATGAGTACAATGAATGAAATGATAACTGACAAGAGACCAATCTTGTATATAATCCTGAACATATAATCTCTGCACAGCCTTTGAGCATTGCAAATTCATGCATATGTAGACAGGGTGAAGCAGAAGATTGCTCTCAAGGCCAGACGCTTTCTCATATGAATAAAAAAAAAGAAGAAGTAATTGGAAATCAGGTTTGCTGTTTGTGAGGCAGCTCAGTTAACCACCTAAATGAATAGGATGCTAAGAGTGTGGTGTCACTGACTGCAAATAGGCAGTTAGGCGGGAGAGTTAGAGGTTGAGAGAGAAACAAAGAAAGAGAGAGAGAGAGAAAAAAGAGACGAACTGACAGAGAAAGATAGACGGGCAGAAACAGAAATTACACATACCTACTGCTGCTTCTATGGCAATTAGGAGCAAGTACATCGAAGAATTTCCTGTAAAAGGCAAAGTATGGTGGGGTGTTTCTCTGTGTGTTTGAGGGAAAGAGAGAGAGAGAGTGAGAGAGAGAGAGACAAAAACAAAGAAGGTGGGGTGAGTGGGTGGTTGGGGGTTGGTGGTAAAGGAGAGAGAAGTAGAAAGCTTTATTACTGGCCTATATTGCAGCCAAAATTACAAATATAGGAGCATTTATTCCTGCCTAGAGGTGTTGCTTCAACCCAGCATTTGAGGCAAATCATCCTGTAATGATATTGCTTATTGCAAACGAGGGAAGTGATGGAAGGTAATGAATGAGGCGGGGGTACAATCCGATAAGGCGGCACCTAACTAAGTGGGTCTCTCCTTCTCAACCTTCAGCCAGCCGACCCTGTCTCCCGCTGCTTAGGCCATTATTCAAACCATAACAAGCCGATTCATTTAGACTGTCGGCGAGCAGAATTAGATTCCCGCTTGAGCGAGCGTTGAGCAAAACATAAAGATGTTTTCCGCACAAAACACGCAGCATTTACATAATTTCAACTCAGGGTTGGGGCAGTAATAATAAGTTATGATAAAACTGTCATTAGGGCCGGGAATGTGCAGGGGACAGGAGCTGAGCAGTTGAAGATTAATATGGGAGCTCTCCGTGGTGCTGAAATGTCAGGGGACACAGAATAATGAGACCAGCTTTGTAGGGATATCATACCTGTTTGGGTATGCATGTCCCAGTGTGTGTGTGTGTGTGTGCTTCCATATGCATGCATCTGTGTCTGTGTATATTTTAGTGCGAATGTCAAATATTGTAATTCATATAAAGCAAAAGTCTGTCCTCTGAAACACCATTAACTAAATTAGTTCAAGGTTCCTCAGGTAGATATGCGTCTAGCATGTTGCACTGTTGCACAGATAGGTCTTTACTTACTTGTTGTGCAATGTAATTACAACCTATGAAGATTAATATTGCAGTGATAGAATTTGCAAGAATTGTTCTATCTTGATTTCAGCTGATAAAATATAAATATTTAGTGCTTTTGTTCAATAACTGTCCATTCACTAAGCACCACCTGTTTATGAACAGCGTGTCAATGGTCAGGAAGTAATCTTCTAAGCAAACATATCTACCAAAACTAATATTAGAAGAGGTCCTCCGGTGCTGGAGCAATATCACAAGGACATGGCAGACAGGGTAATGTGCCATTCGTCACAGGCAGTGGTTTTAAACAGTGCATTAGATGGACATAAACACAGGTTTATTCTTCCCAGACAAGCACCAGAGCAGTACTCAATTGGGAATTTGATTGTTATGGAGGCTTCTTGTGTGGTCATGACGCTGCCATATTGCACGCAAAAGTTGAGTAGCTCACTCCAATACGGAAATATTTTGGATATGTTTTAATGCAGGTTTTAAAAAATGAATGTGTTAAGTTAGCAGTTACTTTGCAGTTAAAGCATTCTTAGCTTTTCTTCTAACACAAACTGAGGAGCACAGAGGACATATAAACACATTTTGAAAAAACCCTGTTTTGCTAAAGGCTCTGTTTCACTTATTTCCATAAAACTCATTTTGTTCTGAAAATGTGTATCAGTATCACATAAAAAATGATAATATTTTAGTCTTTACCTTCCTCAACAGATAACCAGGTTTCGCCGGATACAGCTGAAGGCCAGTGGTTGAGCTACAGTTTCTAAGGAGTGGGCGGGATAGAGAGACAAAGTGTCACCGTCAACGGGGGATTGGGGCAGCGCTATAGCACAACTTAACAAAGATTAATATCCTCCACTTACTGAGCCCTGCCTGTTTATTTTTGGAGCTTCTCCATGGAGGAGAATCACTTACCACAGTCATTATTTCCAAAACATTTTTGTCATTACATACTATGTGCCTGTGTTTTTATGCATGTGTGTGTATGTGATTATTAATGGAACTGTGTCCATGTGTGTATATGTGTGTGTGTGTGTGTGCAGGCCCAAATATTGTTCCGTCAGCCCCATCAATAATTTCCATAAAAAATGTTTGCACAGGTATTGTCTTCTTTAAGACGACCCAGTCCTTGTCCTACTCGCCGGTTTTGTTTGATTCTTGTGCACAGCTGATAAGTTTTGTTTTACTTTTTTCCATTTTTTTTTTTTGTGACGTGTTTTAACCTGAGCGCTGCTATGGCATTGATGTGCTGCCTCTGAAGCAAATGAAACATGGATTGTCTTGTTGAGTCAGGCCGATCTCTCTCTTGACACAGGGCTTTATTGAAAAAGCTATAGCCCTTTATAGAGAGAGTGTCAATTTCAAGACAAAGTCAAGATGGCAGTTGCACAGAATCCATATTTAATAGTGGCAAACCGAGCAAACACAATTGAGGAAAATCAATACCGCTTTCACATTTGATCATACATCACTTCTCTCTGAACTACTGCTTACCTCTGTCCTTTTGTCTCCCTGAAAGAGGTCGAGGATCTCTAACAGCGCATTGTAAACAAAGGAATAATGGGCTTATTTCTCTTTGTGGTTTGTGGACAAAAAGCTGTTTATGGTTGCTTAAGCATGGAGTAAATGGTTGTGAATCATGGCAGTAAATCTCTCAATGTGATGAAAGGAGAGCAAAAAAAAGAAGAAGAAGAAGAAGTTACTCCGTCTTCCTGCTTGTGATGACCGCAGCAAAGTTATAGCAGCCTGCGGTAATGATGTCATGGCGTGTGTGGGCAGAATTACTGGCGATGGTATGGGTTAGTGGTCTCCTTTAACCCTGTTTGTAGCCAAGCAGCTTGCTCGGCAGGTGGGCCTTTTGACGCTGACAACCATAGCGCCGAGCAAGGGTGAAGGATGAAGAGGAAAGGACATTGGGAAGGCATACACATGAAGACCTGTCAGGCTCTGTCACCTGTCTTTGTGTGCCTTTCTTTTCTTCACGGCCTTAACCCTCTCGGCTGCTGAGCCCCACAGGTTTAACTTGCGCCGCTTGGTGATGAAAGGCCTTGGTAATGGATCTTTCCTATATCGCAGCTACCCGTTCCAGCCCGGCTAAACTAGTGTGACAGCTCTTCTCCCTCCCCAGACCGGGCTTTATATTGTCTCTGCCTGTGAGCGAATGCATTTTGAGTGAATGAATTTCATTACCGACCCTTTGGTGTGTGCGTTCCTGCACACGCACCTTTGGACTAGGTTACATGGCTTGCTCCCACGTGGGCTGCAGAATCTGTGCGCACAGTGGATCTGTCAGTGCTGACCCCGACAGAGTAGCGTTCACTGATAGCAACGCTGAATTCAGCTCATTCAACCATGCTGAACGAGATGGAGGAAGGAAAGGCTACGTCAGAAAATCACTTAACAGGTAGATACTATACCGTAACACTCTCTGCACTGCTTTTTTTTTTTGCGTATTTGATTATAGAGCGAGTCCGTAGCGATTGTGTTTGTGTCTGTTTTCGAGGGTGGTATGTTGAGATTCGAGCGGCAGAAAACCATTCCAGAGCCAGCAGGGAGATGATTGACATGGGAGCTTTCCGAGTAATGTATAAAAATGTGCCTCTGATCGCTGTTCACTCATGCAGTGGAGCATGCTGGAAAATACCAAGCCCGCCGTGAGCTCCAAGGTCCCCCGTCGCCAGGCAATGTGTCCCCCCACCAACCCCAGCGCTCAGTCTGGTGTGCAAGTACCCATCCCTCCCTCTCCTATCTTCTACCCCCTCCTCCTACTCCTACTCTCGCCTTGGCACACACACTCTGGTATGCACTGAAATTCAATCAGATGCTTAATTACATCTTAACATGGGTTCCTACCAGCTGGCTTTATTCCCCTGTTTCTGATTAAAGGGATTAGAAAAATGAAATTTAACAGTGGATTTGCATACTGCTCTAAAAGGGGGGACTGGCATGTCTCTGTGGCTGTCTGGCCAGTGTCTGCTGCTCCCGCTCCCTGTAGTCTGTCAAATGCGGAAGGGACGACATGAGCGTGTTGCTGCCTCTCATTCTGCACAGCAGGTACACCCAATTATAAGAGAAGGGATCTGGCCATCTTACTGAATACTGGAGACATGATGCCCTCTGACACAAGTATTGGACTACAAAGGTAACACAAATAAAAGGCATTAAAGGATTAAGGAAATGCATGTCTGTATTTTGCATTGTGTATATTTCAAGGATGTTAAGAATCAACCATTTCTGCCTCGCATTTCTCACATCTTCTGCCGGGTAAATGGCATAGAAAGGAGGAGGGTGGCTTTAGGCTTTTTCCTAATGGGGCCAAGTAGGCCCACTATCCAAGCTGTGCAAGGAAAATGGGCCCATTAATCACTGAGCCACCACCATCATCTCCATATGATTATTCTTCTCATGTGTTGGCTAACTGCTAGCTGCACAAGAATTATTATGACATCCTGGGCTATTCTCTGCTGTTGCGTCTTTTTTCCTCAAAATAACTCGCAGGCTTACTTTTCAACTTAATCCGCCGTCTGTAGCTGAACTAAATCTATCCTGAGAGGAGATCTGGTTATGCATTCACTGTTTATTTTATGCAATTAAAAAGTGATTCTGTTGGAAGTTCGCATTAAAGGGATTAAAGGCTTATTGGTGTGTCAATTCAAAAAGAGAGAAAGAGGAAGTAGTGTACGGGAGTGAAAAGAGTGGGAAAGAAAAACAGAGCGGGGGGGTCTAAAGGTGGCCAGGGAGGGAGATTTAGGTTATTATTATTTCTGATGCTTCTGCATATACATTATGTATGCATATGCATTGACTTTGACCAATTAGTGAGTGCTTACCCAGTGCAGCCATTTTGGTATCAATTTGGGAACAAACTGGATCAATCATTAACATTTTGCTTTTGATGAAGGACACTGTAATTAGTCCCAGTGAAACGACACGAGGAGGATGTGTTCAAGGAAGGTACATCATAGTAAGAGCTTTGAGTGTGCTGTGGCTTCTACTGTCTCAGAATGTGAGGCTCTACTGCCCTCCTTTGGCACTGTAAGGAATGACACTTCTCAGAGTCAGACAATTGGAACTTAAGTATCCCAGATTTGTAGGCACAAAGAGACATAAACACATTATTTAAAATCATAAATAATGTATAAAATTAATCAGAAGAGGCATACAGAATACAAAAAATAAAATACTCTTTACCCAACACTCTGTACTTTACACCTAGCCACTGTGTCATTGCTGAGATCCTTGCTCTTCTTTAGGCTGAATCCCACCAGAACCTTGTTTTCTTCTTCTCTGCTCCCCCTGATCTGTATTCTTTTTTATCATTGATGCTGTCTTATCAAAAAAAAAAAAAAATGGGGAGTTGACTGCTCTCTGCTGCACTCAACAGTAAACCAAAAACAGTGAAAGAAGATGAATTTTTAATGCACATGAAGGTATGAGAAACATGTCCATAAGATTCAAAGGGGGTAAGAACATGCCTTTCTTCCACAGTTGCAGTCAGTGTGTTCTCAAACCCCAGTTCAAGGAACAGGCTGGTTCCCTGTTGAAGAGTGCCACCTCTTGGCCATGTGGTGTACTGCTTCTAACCTCTGCAGTACCTTCCTCTTCACAGAACAACAGCCAGTGCTAAAGCTTAATTTACAAAGCACTATAACCTGAGTACATTTGTATTATGTGTGAGTCAATCCTCATACAGTTTTATGGTATACATGTTTTATATGGACAACATTTTCTGCTCTTTGGGGAATTTCTTTTAATGTATGCAATATCTTCGCAGTGGTAGTGCAAGAGATATTGAGATGCAGTTTTGATTTTACAAGTGCTGAAGTATTCCTCTGAGCAATACAAAATTTAATGGGAGAGACACAGTTACACACACAAACACACACATACAGCGGATGCATGCATACAGACACATACAGATGCACGCACATGCACCCATGGATGCTCACATGCACTGACATCTGACTATGCGTGTACATGCACACATTTTCTTATTTGGCTTCTCATTTACCAGTTTGCTGAGGTTTTCATACCAAAGCTGTACTGTAATTTTGGGGCCAGGAGGGATGCAATCTAATTATTCAGAGACTTCAGCATCTCTGCTTGTCTCTTGATGCCAGTTCTGACTCCCTGTATTTCCTTAGCTAACACACTCTAATGTCCAGAAGACTAACACAAAGCAGCTACAGGAAATAAATTATAGAAACATTGTTTCCTGACCTACCACAGTCAAAGTGAATATTTTTCATGTATAGTAATGTGCACAGGCAAAATGACATGCAGTTTGTGTTTTTGTGTTGCACATTTTTATTCTCTGCACCTCATGTGTTGAGTTTCTTCCTATATGTGAGTCTTTGAGCAAACTAAAGCAAGTCATAACAATGCACTTTCAATGACACTTCTATTCAGTGCAATAGTGTGTGTCTGAGTGTGCATGCATGTTCTCACTTGCCTTCACATGCCTCTTTGTCACCTGATTGACTCAACATAGCGATCGTCCTTGAAACTCTCAGAGGATATGGTGTTGTGTACCTCCTCCATATGATCTATAAATTATTTATCCCAGTCAATCCATGGTGTAAGCGATCTCAGAGATAGAGAGCATCTGATTTACAGATCACATCTAAAAGGGTCTAATTCAGGACCGGGCAGCCACGTGTCAAGTCAACACCTAAACCCTGATCCGCCCCTGATGGTCTCCAACCTCCCTGGGGTGGAATCAGTGGCTGAGGTGGCTAACCTTAATATTGACTTGGTGTAATGCTGCCTCCTGCTGGGGGATAGTCATATTACAGCGCTTGACCTTAACAGAACCCCCCTTACATCTGCTCTATATTTGGCAGCTCTTTTGAAGCTTGTACGGGTGTGCTCTTAATGCTCTAACACCTTTTATATGGCACCAGATGTTTAACCTGGTTCTCATCACACACCCCAGTGAACACAAACTGCAGCATAAGGCCCTTTAGAGACTCATTGAGTCAGAGGCACGGGGCATTAAAAGATGCAGATCCACAGTTATGACACTCCCATAATCATGAATGAGGCACATTTACACTGAAGTTTATGTGATTATCACCGATGTACTTGGGGGGATGCCAGTATCAGTGTTTCTTGGATCACAGTGGGTGTTTCTCTTCCACAAATTTTTTTTTTTTTCATTCAGGTTTGAGTAGGTTACTTTAAAATTTTATTTGGCAACACTTTGAAGTTGTGTCCATAAGACTGACGTAACACTGTCATAACTGTGACATGATAGCAGCCCTGAACATTAATGAATATTTATGACTGTTGTCATTCATAACATCTATAAAACATGTCACTTAACCTGCAAAATTAACATTTGTCTTTGTCATGACAACTTGCCACCAAGTGACACGACGTAAATATTAATTAATGTTCATGACAGCAATCACGTCATGTTATGACGTTATGTCTGTTATGTCAGTCTTGTGGAAAACTGCAGTTGGTAATGTCACCCAAGCCATTACCCCAACTCAGTAATGTATTCTGATTACTTACTTTCTACTATCAGATTACTTTGCCATATTTAAGATCAAAGGGCACCAGTACAAACAGGAAAAACTGAATAAAGTACAAAGCTTAGGAAATTTATTTTAGGTTTGCATACAAGACCGATTTTCTTCTGTGGCACTTTTTTATAAGGACATGAAACACCTGCCACTATTTAAATGGCCTTCTGAGTTTTCCACATGCAATCCTCTCATTTCACAAATATCTGTAACCAAACTGTATTATTTTTTCAAGTAATATGACAGAATATCACCCTGTTTTTGTATATAGAATATGTAGAGCCAATACAAGCTCTATGTTACTTCCTAACCTTGTGTGTGTGTGCGTGTGTGTGTCAGAGAGAGAGAGATACATGCAGATATAGCAGCATAGCATGAGAGTGAGCGTTTGCATATATGTGTATGACAATGAGAGAGATAAAGAAAGAGGGAGAGACAGGGATAGAGAGCGAGTTAGAGTGAGCATACACATTATATGTATATGGAGAGGGAAGGAGAGACAGAGAGATGACAGATTGAAAGAGAGAGAGAGAACATGAGAATGTATGTATAGATGTGAATGAGAATACATGTGAGAGAGTGTGTGTGAATATACAGAAACTGGGAGATAGATACTGTAAATAGAGAGACAGAGAGAGAGAGAGAGTGAGAGAAGGGAGGGTGAGAGAGATGTTGAGCTTAATGCTGAGTGTTCAGGAGTGGTTATGGTCCAGATGGCCCTGCAGTAACAGCAGCTGTAAATCACGGTGTGTTGTGCGATCTGGACGATAGGGCTGCAGGCTGGAATCTCACTGCAAGGTGAGACCGCTGACGACAGCCATTACAGGGGATGAGACCAGGACTGGGGGGGTTCGGGAGGTAAGGGGGTGTGAGTGGGGAGGGGCAAAAATGAGATTATCCCTGTTTTGCTCTGTGGAAAAGCAGATGTTGCTACCAGTGCTGCTAGTTTTTCAACGAAGAAGACATATAAGGTTATGTTTAAGACTACAACCAGCTATTTTCTATTTATACCTTTTTGCCTCGGTTGTTTAAGGCCCACAAAAGTCAGTCCAGGAATGTCTGAATTTTGAATTGCATGATTTTTGGGGGTTTTCAATATCAGTGTTTTGATAAATCCCTGCACCTATCCTCCATGTAAAATTGCAGAATGCGGCTTTCAAGAATCATCGCAATTTTATGACAATAATCAGTGTAATGCGAGCTCTTACCAGCAAGCCTATAATCAGAAGTTTGTACTTGCAATCGCAATTTTGGCCAATCTTGATGCTTACTTACTGCAAGTAAACACAGAAAATGCCTCAAATTGATAAGCAAGTCCTTTGAAAAGCTGCAGCGAAATCATATGGTTTTCCCCGCAGCAATCACAGAAAACCTCCATGAAACCGAGGGATTGAACAACAGTAACGAAAATAGGCGACCCTCCTCCAGTGCAGCATTCATTATCTCTCGGTGGACGTGAGGAATGTTTGAGTGAACACAAGCAAACAACAGCATGGCTTCTGCATTTTCCTTTGTGTTTATTGTCCATGAGGAACACATTTCAGGCGCAAACAGGTTTCTTAATTACAGTGGGGGGAAAAAAAAAAATCAGAGTTAAATGTGCGCATGTTGCCTCTTTGTCTCTCTCCATTTGTGAGTGATCGCTTACATTTTCCCAGTGCACATTAACCTTCAGCCAGGCTCTTCTCCTGTGACTTTCCATTGATTGGAGTGTGGCGCTGGGAGGCTGTATGTATATGGGGGGAGGAGGTGTGGGTGGGATGTTGATTGAGTGGGCCAACATAATCTGGCCACCCAAGGAATGCAGGGTGTGGCCGTGCTGATGATGTTCCTTACATGAAGAACATAACTCATTCAGAAACCCCAGGATCTCTGCAGCAGGCGCACTAATATCTGTTTCCAAGAACAGTATTACTGTGCCCTGCCAGAGACCATGCACACACTCGGGTGTCACTATCCGCCGCTGCACAGTATTTACAACCTGTAGGCTATATGTCACAGTGCTGTGTGTCATGGAGTAATTCTTAGCTCGGTGTGACACCCTATTTCTATAAATGTGGATGGATCCGGATTTCTCTGTGCACTCTTGGGGTTGAGACAGTGATGAAATATGAATTGCATGGAAATCTGGTATGTAGGATGAAAAAAAAAAATCCTGTCATCACTGTACAGTCAGATTCCTGATGGCTAATTTATGCTCCATCTGCCTCCCTCTACAGCGGTAACACCACTATAATTAAAATTCTAATTACATGCACTGAAAAAGACATAAATATATTACATTATAAACAAGCAAAAGCACACATTCAGATTTACCATATCCTCCTGTCTTATATTTGCGTGCTTGGAGGTAAGGTTGTTATAGCAGATTAACAGCTGCTATGCCAAGCTGAATACCACACTCAACAAAACACGCAGGCTAGAATTGGAATTGTTTGAGGTTCAAAGTGTGACCTGCGAGCGAAAGTGATAAGAGAGAGCTTTATCTGGCCTGGTCTGAGGCATTTTATCTGGTATTGAGTGACCTCAGCTCCTGCTTTGGGTGATATTGACTTGGGTGGAGCTGCTAGGCATTCGGGTCAAGGGCCATTTTCTGCTTGTGGCATATTAATACTGTTAAGTCCAACTCCAGAATGCCAAAACCTTAAGTGTTCAAATGCATTTTGCTCCACTGTAGTTTGTCTTCCCACGGGCCAAACGCTTTTTTTTTCCAAGTGTGTGTGTGTGTGTATTTGAGTGGCAGGAAGTGGGTGCCAGTCCCCCAGTCTCTCGCTGTGTTCCAAGCTGTGTAGTGATGTCCAGTCCTCCTCTTGTGCCTCCCTGCTGGGTGTCTTTGTGCCACCCATCAACCCTGCTGTCACATCACATTGGCAAAGCTAAAGAGGGGCCAGAATGCAAGCCTCATAAACACCATACCGAAACAGGGGAAGAGAGAGTAACTGAATATAAATGGGATCTAATTTCCAAGGCTGTGTGGTTGCTGAACTGGTAGAGATATATTGTTGGTCTTTGCAACGCTGGCGTGCAATAATCCTCTATTACATTATCTCTGTGTCACTTTCCTGTATGATAAAAATAAACACTGAACTCTGAGAGAAACGGGAGCAAGATTAAAAAAGATGAACAAGTTCAGAGAGTGCAAGAAGTGAGATAGGGGTGGAAAAAACACCCTCAGCAAGCACCTTGAACCAGGGTTTATTACATACTACAGGGCATCAGTTGCTAAATCATTTTCATGCACAAGGTCATTGAGAGAATATCTCTTGGCTTGTGGAGGTGTAGAGGTGTGTGTGTGTGTGTGTGTGTGTATGTGTGTGTGTATGTGTGTGTGTATGTGTGCTGTATTGTTTCTTCCTTCAGCTCCTGGGGCTATTCTGCTCCATTAAGAAGCAATATCCAGCCAGAGAGAATATGTAGCTCACTGTTACTCCATCTATAAAGTATTTCAGAGATATTTTTCTGTTCTTAAATTTTACATTTTGACCTTCAGGAGGATTCACAACCTAAAATAGCTGAAATGATCAATGAAAGGTATTCTCTATTTTGGGTTAAGAATGGAAAAAATAAGTGAAAACTAGTATGGTGCTACTTTCTGGCTTACAAATGAAAACATAACAATGAAAAATCAGATTGAATCAACACCAACAGTTCACTTTTCCACTTTGTAATGCTCATTGCAGTGACAATACATTCTCAATAAAGGATTAAAAGCCACTTTAAAAGCCATTAAAGCCACTCCAATAAAGAATAGGAAAAACTTAATGATTAAATAATAATAAATAATTTAATAATCAGGAAACCAGGGAACTTGAAATGAATCTTCTATTAACTCACACTTCAACTTCCACAAGGAACTTGTAAAGAAATCTGAAATGCACTGGACTACCGCAGGCATTTCAAGCATGCACAGTTCAACCAGGATCTAATAAAAGTCCTACGGTTTCTTACTACCATCAGGTGCTTACCCCTCTGGCAGGCATAGAAATAGGCTCTGTGTAACTACACAAAACAAAAGAACCAAACTAAAATCCATTTTAGCTATGCTGAGCTTTGTCTTATGTAATCATCTTTCATCAATATCCTCTGCAGCCTGGCAGAGAAAGCTGTGCGTCTTTGTTCGGCATGTTTTCCACCTGTGGGACTTTCCTCGTCGGCGCTCTCAGGCGGGAGAGCCAACAGACTTAACGAATCTCTCCCAAACCTGTTTTGACAAAGATACAGTGGCACAACTTCACTCTAAAACACACAGCATGCGACCTGTAGACAGTTGGTAAAGGCTGCCTGTGATGCAAATTGCCATGCCATTTATCCTCCCTGGATAGGATTTGCATGGCATTGTTTGAGTGTCTGAGCAGTTGGCATTAACGGTGACATTTTGCAGGTAGTTGGAGTGTTAGATTGGCGTCCTGAGGGGTTGAAGTGGCCTGTCCTCTCTGCAGTGGTAATTATTCCAGAGGTCTAATCATTAGAGAGCTGTTTTAATCAGACTTTCATCAGCGGCCAATGTAACGCGATTAATTACAACTCCAGTAGCATGGTCCTTGAGGGCCTCTACATCAGGATTACATGGCTGACGAATAGCGACACTTACATAAGGCACTGTCCACACTATGAAACACAATAAGAAGGTCATGCATTCAGACTTCATTTGAGAATATTATCAGAATATTAAGAATATTAGAATTAATATTAAGAAAGCAGAAAACGAGTGATTGTGTGGAGAGCTGTCGATTTTCGCTATATAATGTTCATGTCAAGGTTACCTTGCCTACACCCCAGTTGTATTTCACTCACTACAGACCTTTTACACAGCAGGCTTTTCGACGTGAAATTGCAGGGTGCTCATAGGTGTTACTCATGACATTAAAGAAAGTGCCATTCCATTTTGGTCTAACAGAGCTAGAGCTTTGCTATTGTTCATGCTGGCTCGCTGGAAAGACTCTGCTCCACTTAAATGGAACAGAACCTGTCGTGTCCAAATGGCTGCTGTTGAAAAGGTCTATAGATTGTCATTTAGGTTGATTTCACTGTGTATGTGCAGGTGCGTTTCACACTTCTGTCTGTTTGCACTCGATGTCGTGTGTGTGCACATATGTGCATGTGCCAGCGGGAGGAAAACAGTAATGAAGGGCAGAGGAGAGAGACATGAAGGTGGGCTGAGAGGGGAGGTGCTGCTGACACCTCCGGTTTCCCACGTTACCCTGCACTCACCTGCCTCCTGACAGGCTGGGCAGCCGGAGGAAACGAGCAGTGTAACTCAAAACCCAGACTTGCTGAGTTGGCTTTTTACTAAAATACTGTGTGTGTGTGTGTGTGTGTGTGTGTACCTTAGATACAATCAGTTCTATAGAACATTTGAGAAAGCCTAAGCTTTAAAGAATAAAATATATGATCAGGTTATAAGGCTGGGAATCAGAGATGGAGAGTTGAGGATTTTTCTGTTTGCTCAGTTGCTTTAGAGCTGGCCGTGGTCTGACTACATAATTGCTGTCTTGTGTTACAGGTTAAATGTCACAGTAATATCACTTTATTTCAGGCTGGATAAAAACACCGCACAGCCTGTTTTGATTCAATGCAGACTGGAGCCAAAACATTTCAGTTTGCCAAATCTTACTTCAACCTAGTTTTAACCTAACCTAGCAGCATTCTGGAAAACAAATGTAAACAATATGCCTGCATACAGTAAACCAGGCTGCACTCATCATGCAATTATAACTTTTCATGTGAAAATATACTGGTGATGAACAGGTGATAAGATATCCTGTTGCAGCCCTGGATCCTAAAGAAACTGTTGTGTCTCATGCATATTGTGTTACAATAAAACAGTTCATTCTGTGGCAGTAATAATGTTGAGCCGTCTTTTCTACGTGGTGTTGCAGGTACCCATTTGCAGCAATATGAGCTTTTCTGTCACACACACACACACACACACACACACACACACAGAAGCACCCTGTCAAACTTGCCCACATACAGGTGCACGTCAGGCAGGTTGGCATGCTGCTACAAGACTAGATTAAGTCTGCTTCAGTTAGTGCTTGCACACACACACACACACACACACACACACACACGCACAACAAGCACACACTGTATGCACACACTGTATGCACACACACACACCCACACCCGGTGGTTATAACCGTTGAGTTATCCACAAATGAATATTCACTTGTGTACAGGCATCATGGGCATGCAAAAGCACAAGAGCCACTGCACTTGGGAAATTGCCATTCACACCCCCCCCC
>OMLF01024271.1:4023-20433 GCA_900302615.1 Holocentrus rufus
GACTGATGTGGCTTGTCCATACTTGAGAAATTTCTGATTTACAGTAGCTGAATTAGACTTTCGTTTTATGATAAAAGGGACTTCGCAATTCCGGGACTTCCAAGAGAAGGAAATATGATGGAATTGTGAAATCCAGTATGATTCATGCTACCAAGTATTCAAACCATGCTCCCCATTCCCGCTCATTACATCCAGACTTGACTCCACAGGAACCTCATATTGTTTCAAACTGGCATTTGTTCAACTGTTAATTTGTTTTCGGTCTCATGGAAAAAACAGGTTGGGCCTGCAGCCCAACCGGCAGAAACAGAGGCCCTAATGCAGCTACAGCAAATGTTCAATTTAAGTCGGTTTTATTTGCTATAATGTATGTTTATTTGTAAACCTTGCTTTACCTAGCTTGAATTAAAAATTCAACACCATTTTTTTCTGTTTCATACAGTATAACTTAATATCAATAGATCAGTAGTTTGATCTCATCTCATTGATTTTCATTCCATTTCACAGTCAGCCCCATAAATTAACATTTTCTGATTACCCGACATCATACCAATATCTGCATGTATTTACAGCACAATAAGCTAATAATGCACTTTGTCCCTTTGCCTCCGCAGGGTTGATCACCTCTACACCTTCTTTGTCCAATGGTCACCAGACATCTACACCAAAGACAGCAAGAAGCACGGCCAGCCCCGCTACCTCATCCGGGAAAAACACCAGAACCGCTACCTGGTGGTGGAGAAGGACAAGGTGGCTGTGATCAACAAGCTACTCAGCAACCCTGCCAACCCCAATGCTAACAACTGGGAGGTGAGGACTGCATTAACACACACACACGCACACACACACACACACACACACACACACAGAATTCAACTTGAAACAGGAGCCATATATGGCTCTCCAGTTGCATATTTCCATCAGTCAAAGGCTTCTGTGTATTGATTGTCTGTAGATAGTGAGGGATAAAATCATAAAGTATCTCTGTCTTAACTGGGGTTCCAACGTGCTTGGCAGTTGTCCCAGAGGTTGTGGGAAATCCTGCCCTCTCTATATATGGGCATACTTCCCCTAACTCACCCCGACAGCCTGCAGTGTACGGTGCCTTGTTTTCCTGTTTAGAGAGAAAGGAAACTCTTCAGAGCCAACCAATGAGACTCCACTTTCGCCGCGGGCCAATTATTTTTCGCGTGTAGAAAGTGAAAGTAGCTTTCAGGAGAATATTTAGAGGGCTGGATGCAGGCACATTTGGATATCAGAGATGTGGTACGGCAGAGGAAAGAGCTTGAGAGAGAAATCAGAAGCCATGAAGCTGCTGCCAGACAATATCAGGGTGCTTTATGTTGCCAGTCACTGTGTGGAGCCATATGTTCAGGTAGGAGCACTCCCTGTCAATCTGTACACAATAGCATTATGTTGCATGTAATTACATTGGGGGGGTGGTGTATGGAAGGTGTAACAGACACTTGAAGTCGCATAATATATGATCAAATGTCTTGTGGGCTTTGTCATCCATTCATTTATCCAGTTATGAATTCACCTGTGAGAGACAAGGATCCTGCCATTTACCTAAAAAGAAAGAAAAGAAAAGAAAAAAAAAAGAAAAAGTTTGTAGTTATACTGAATGACTCAGCCAACCACAGCATCCTGCACTGTATGTACAATAAAGTCCAGTGTAATGTGTCTTAAAAACTGGACATCAGCAAATCAAATGAGGAAATGGAAATGGATGTCACTACATGCTTTCTAACAGGTCTGCTGTATTTCATGTCCTCTTGCAGATAATCCAAGTGAAGGAGTCCAAGCGTCGACAGAGTCTGTGTAGCTCGGAGGACTCTGAAGCAGAAGAGCCGGTGTACCAGGAGGAAGCTGACGACCTTCTTCCCGTTCTCTGTGACCACAGCCAGCTACTGGATGACCATCACCTGGAGAGTGTGAGTTACCACTGCAAAGACACTTTTAATCTGTCTAGGTGGGCAAGTCTTGCTATAATTATTGCCAAAAGTTGTGGCTAACAATATGGCTATTGGCTAATAAAGTTGCCCATATGTCGTCACCCTGAGATCCTGTAAGGCAGCAAATAAACAGATCTTTAAGAATTCAAAAATGTTAAAAAGACAAAAAGACAAAGACAAGAAAATTCAATGAATATATATATAAAAAATAAGCAGTGCATTGTTATGATGTTTCCCTGATATGTCTATCATTTTGAGAGTTTTTAATTCATTTCTCCTCTACCAACAGCTTGCTGCTCACATGCCAGTGAGGACCCAGGGCTATCCATGGCAGCTGGTTTACAGCACTGCAGTCCATGGGACCAGCCTGAAGACACTGTACAGGAACATGGCTGGGATTGACCACCCTGTGCTGCTGGTCATCAAAGACATGCACAACAAGGTTTGGAAACTCTATAAAATATTGTCTTTTTCTTTCGCTAAGCTGATCCAATGTAAAAACTGACACCTTAATGAAGAGCGTATCAGTGGGACTGACCAGGTCTCTTTGTCTCTCAGGTGTTTGGAGCTTTTTCCTCTGATCCATTCAGAGTCAGTGACTGCTGCTATGGCACAGGAGAAACCTTTCTGTACAGCTTCAGCCCAGACTTCAAGGTAAGAATGGAGCAGAGTAATATTTTCTAACCTGTGTGTCTGGATACTAAACGCCATCTAACTGCAAGCCAAGGACCAAGGCTGACATTCATTTTCTCATTTGCATTATGAGTTTATGAACCGTTACAGAACAAATAGTGTAAGGAGGAAGTTCATAGAAAACCGCCAACTGAAAAAAAAAAAAAAGGCAACACTGAAGAATTGTCTGTGGTTTTACTGCATTAAATTGATAGAATGTACACTGTAATCAACATTCATTATACAATTATTATAGTAAAAAAAAAGTAATAATAATAATTGAATGCAACATATTTGATATGTGAGTTCAGTACATTTTTTAATGTCTCACTCTTGATGTTTACTCAGGCGTACAGGTGGACTGGAGAGAACTCCTACTTTGTGAGAGGCCACTTGGAGTCCCTGCAGATTGGTGGAGGAGGGTAAGATATGGGATTATTGCTGTCTATAATAAAATGTATAGTACATGTATGCTCACCGAAATATACGCTGAAAGAGGAGAAAAATAATGCCATCCCTATCTATTTATGCCATAAAATGATAAAATATAACAACATAAAATAATTACTTTATAACTTTGAGATATTGTAGATTACAATCGTATCTGACATCGAAGACTTTACTGGGACTTGACTGTAAAGTGTGTTTTTTTATTGTTGTCCTGTAGGGGGGGCTTTGGTCTGTGGCTGGACGCTGACCTGAACCACGGCTCCAGCTATTCCTGTCCCACCTTCCACAACGCTCCTCTCTCCACACATCAAGACTTCCTTGTACAAGATCTCGAAGTCTGGACCGTGCAGAGTTGAGCAACAACAACTGAACCTATGGGAAAAAAAACAAAACAAAACAGAGTGAAGCCCAGTGTCCTGTCTGGAGTTGCAGAGCTTCAGGGCATCTGGGCTCTGATGTGGCCTAGACTGGTTTAGCCTCACAGTAGCTATCAGCCCTGTAACAGTCGGCTCTGTGCATGGCCCAGTTTAGCCTGTTCTAGCAGTTCTCAGGCTGGACTTGTGTTGATCCTTCTTGTACCAGTGTATTTCTGGTTATGCTGGTTTGATGTGTGTTTTTCACCTGCTTCTACTCAAGGAGAAATGACTAGAAAGACGTGCTGAGATTCAGGGTCCTGTATGCTGCTTTAAACTCCCTGCTATTCATCAGTAGCCCTGCACTAATCCCAGTACGGTGCATTACTGGCCTCAAAGCTTTAAGCCCTCCACCTCCTCCCCTCAGCTGTGGAGAGCACTATAATACAAAGTCCACATTAACACTACTGGATGGAAACTTGCATCTACAAAAGATAGATTTTTCAGGAATCAAGGATAATGTTCTTATTTTCTGATTAACAACGATGTAGTTTTTGAAAATTTACTATGTACGCGTGTGTACATGTGTGGATTTGTGTGTGTGTGTGGGTGTGTGTGTGTGTGTGTTTTATGTGGTTTCACGGAGCCAGGATCCGTGAAACATGCTGAGCACATAAAGGGTCATAAAAGTATTTAAGAATAAACAGAGAAGAAAGTAATTCGGGTCTTAAAGCTTGGAAAATTCCTAATCTGGACTCTATCTGTATTTTTTTAAGTCCTGTCTGATGACATGTAGGTACGTCGCTCTGTGTTTGAAAGTTACAACTGCAGGTGAAGACCTAACCACTCAGGTTCAGAAATAAAAGTACTGACTTGCACTATAAACAAGGTATTCTCTGTTATGTCTACTTTGTGTGAAAAGAAGGGACCCCCAGCTGTCACGCCTGCTGATACATCTGCCTGCCTATTTGCATAGATGGATGGATATTCTGAGGATGAATTTACTCTGTTGTAAATGTGTCTCCTCTCCTTTTCTAAGTTGATAGAAAAGTGAAAGAAATGGAAAAAATATTGTTCAGTTGTTTTTCAATGTTTTTTTTTCACCTTCCCTTTTTACTATCTTCATATTTAAATATCTTTTTAAGAAAATTAACCCAGGAAAGCAGTTCAAATACTTTTTGTTTGTTTGTTTTGTTGCTATTTGTTTGTCTGTGTTTGGCTTAAAGTTCTGGATGTTCTGCCAGGCGGTGCTGGCACTGCCAAGGTTGTTTTGGTGGTGATCGCCAACCAAAACAACAAGCCTGATTAAAATGTTGTCTTTTCTGGTGAATATCTGAGTGACACATTCATATTTTTCATGAAACATAAATCACGCATGAATTAGGATGACAGCATCAGCCATTGGCATTGAAAGAGGTGATTGTTTCTTCATGTCTACCAAAAACAAAACAGGAATGGACCATGACTATGAAATGACAAACTTCTTCAACTTACTAGTTAATAATATCAGTTTCACATTGATACTGTGATGAGAATACAGCTTAAGGCAAGTACACTCAAATAAGCATACCTTAGAATAAACAAAGCAATTGCAATTTTCTTATTTAATAATCCACATGTAGCTTTCAAGTAGTTCACCTTGTATTCATGTGTAGAAAAGCAACAGTAGCAGTAAATAGTCATAATTAATCAACAAAAATATCCTGTCTCTCAGATGGAAGATTGTGGCACATTTCTTGCAACTACAGGCATCTGAAAAAGTGAACAATAGACTTTTTGAGTTAATCTCTTTGAACAACAAAGCTAAAGATCTCAACACACTTGCAGTAGCACAGACTTGTGGGAAAAGCTAGACTTGGTCACAGTGCAAAAACAGCCAGAAGTGATGGCCATTAATCAGATTTGACTTTAATATTTTCCTCAAGAGAGCAGGTCAGTATGCAGTCAGCATCAGAACTATTGGGATTCTTCGTAGGAGTGAACAAAAATAGCTCTCTCAAACATATGGGGGAGTTGTTTACTACTAGTCTGACTCAAGAATGGCAGACTTGAGTGCTTTTTTTTTTTTTTTTTTACCAAACCTAGGTTTCAGAATGATTGGCACCCTTCTATTAATACTTGTTGAAGCCTTCCTTGGAGAAGATAACAGCAAAGAGCCTTCTCCTGTAATGTCAAAGTTGGAGACACTTGTGAGGAAATCTTGGACCATTCCTCCACTGAGAAAATATCAAGATCCTTGATTTTCTTTGGTTTGTGCTTGTGATCTGCCCTCTTCAATGTCTGGAGAGTGAGATGGCTATTACAAAACACTGATTTTCTGTTCCTGTAGCCATATCTGGGTTGACTTTGTTGTATTTTTTGGTTCATCGTCTACTTGAAAAGGGCCATTTATGGCAAAGCTTCAACCTCCTGGCAGAGGCAGTCAGTTCTGGGGAAAAAATGTCTTGTATTTACAGGAAGTCTGTATGCCATCAGTCTTAACAAGAGTTCCTGGATATCTAGCAGCAAAACAGCCCCAACCATCAATAATTCACCATCAGCATGCACAGTATCTGTTGCATTTCCTCACATGCAGTTGTCTTTTCTCTCCAAACACAACAAAAAGTCCAGTTTTGGTCTTATCTGGCCAAAACACACAATTCCAATGGCTGTTCCAATGATGCTTGGCAAAGTTCCTGATCTTTTTCAGGATCAGTTGTGTTGCTCTCAATAAGTACTTGTGCAAGCTTTCCAAAGAGCTTGTTGATATGGAGGTGGCATTTACCAAAAAATGTGCTACTCTTTTAAACTTGATAATCAGTCTGACTGTTCTTAATGGTATCTTCAAGTGTTTGGTTTTTTTGTAGGTTACCAACCATCAAGATTTTACATGTGAGCAATGTCCTTGCATCACAGTGAAACAGGAAGTGGTGAAAGGAAATGGTGGAAAGTAACAGTTACATTTTCTGGAAAGTGAGAGTAAACAGAAAGAGAATACATACAGGGAGCAGAACTCCCCATGCACAGCCAGTTACTTGTGATCAGGTGCTGCTGGGTTGTAGGAACATCTTACTTGAAGATCACAACTAACCAAAGCACACTGAAATGACTTTTACACTTTATCAGGAACAAACAACATGTTTCACCTATTGCTCTTTCAGTTTCACTCAGCAAAATTGCATGAACACTACAGGTGTGATAAAGACTATGGGTCACATGACTAATTATCACAGTGTATTTATCTGTTACTGATGTAACAGATGTTGAGAGATGGTCGCTTGTTTTCGCTGTCAAACAAATCAATTTCCTTTTGATTTTGATTGACTGATTGATTGACTGAAATAACTACCTTCTCATATACTCGTGCATATCAATCAGTCAATCAATCAATTAATCAATCAGCTATGGGGGCAAATTTGGTTGCCAGAGAAAACAAGCAGCCATTAATTAAGATCTGTTGCATCAGTAACAGATCATAAATAATAATAATAATATGATGATAAACAAATAAACAAAGACAACAACAACAACAAAGCAAGTCAGCACAAAACAATAAGTTGAATATATAAAATAATTAAAGAATCTATTGATTAGAATAAGTGGAGTCATAGTATAGACAAATCCAAATAAAAGCTGGGGTATTCACACCGGATAACAAAATAGGTGTGTGTACGTAAATACTGATACTGCCGGATACTTCCGGATACTGCATCTCAGTATCCGGAAGATGTCTCTAAAATACGGCACATTCAGCATGGTATACATCTCTTAAGAGATCACCTGCTAAAATGAATGAAATGTGCACAGTATGCTGGAGTCACGTCGTCCTCTGGTGGCCATTATTATTCCTTACTACAACTTTTGATATTTTTTCAGCTCGACGAGTTCTGTGATCGACTGAGCTGGTCTTAATTTTGACAGCTCACACCAAAACAATGGCAGGGGTCGAGCAGGCTACTACACAACCTGCCCAAAATGATATTTCTAAACCAAACACTGCTCCACATGAAGGATATGAGAAGAAGTGCATTTTCTGCAAGATTGTGAACAAAGAAATGGGCACGGAGCTTCTTCATTGTGTGAGGATATTGTCATAGTAGAATAACAGCTAAGAGCTAACCGGCTAGCTAACGTTATAGCCTGTTGTTACAGACAGCCATCAATCAAATAGCTACATCAGTGTTTACTTCAAAGAAATGGAAATCAGCTACAAGATACAATCTCATTCCTATGGTTAACCTTTCTTATTTTATTGCTAAAAAAAAAGAACAGAGATTTCCCTGTTCTTTTTTCCACCTGAGAACATTTTTGTCGGCTTTGTTTTAGCATAGCACTGTCCATTCTGCAACATTAGATGGGATGATAACAATTGGTAAAGTAAAGCCTTTAATCAAAGTAATATTAGTAATGGTGGTGCTAACTGAGAGAAACAACATTTGGATTAGCCAGCATCTAATTTCTCTAAACCTCTGAAGGACCCCTGGACGTCCCCTGGCCCTACTTTTGGGAACCAGAGTTATAGGCCGTCTTTTAAGGGTTATAAGTTGATAAAGGCTAATGAGAAGTCTGATCTGGCAAGACCTGTGTAACGTTTCATCTCTGTGTTGTATTTACAGTTGTCAGTTCATCTACATGCCCAGACTGAACTGAAATTGACTTTAAAGTTCTGTTTTTATTTTCATCACAGGATGAGGAGATCTCATGTTTCAGAGACATCAAACCTGGAGCTCCCCACCACTACCTGGTGGTCCCAACCAAACATGTTGGGAACTGCAAATCCCTCAGCAAAGAACATGTGCCTTTGGGTAGGGCTGGATCAACATACTTTCTTGCTGATGCTTGTGTAAATTGCTGCAAAGACAGCAGCTTTGTTGCTATCTTTA
Source organism: Holocentrus rufus (assembly GCA_900302615.1). Lineage (NCBI taxonomy): Eukaryota > Metazoa > Chordata > Actinopteri > Holocentriformes > Holocentridae > Holocentrus > Holocentrus rufus. The sequence continues at coordinate 12,316 of OMLF01024271.1, forward strand.
ATTGCTGCTTGTTAAATATTTATCAACAGTAATGTATGGTAGTAGTTATTATGTCTTTATGTAGTAGAGAAAAGGGCTGTTTATTGGTGAATGACATATATTTAAAAAAAATGTTGTTTTTGTGTTTTGGTTTTCATCCCCAGTGGAGCGGATGGTTGAAAGAGGGAAGGAGATCCTGCAGAAAAACAACGTGACAGATTTCAGCGATGTCAGGTGGGGCATTGGCACACCTACAGTGCTTATGGCACTAGTGTGTTACTAGTTAACTTAAGCCTTGTAAAGACATAAAGAGTATACAGTAGAAAATTGAACTGACCAATCGACCAAAAAGAAATGTTACAGTCCTCGTGGTGCCAAGCAGTGATACACATTGTCCTGTCATGTATATATTACCACAATATCTACTCTACTGTACTGTAAAATATTCACAGAGTGTTAAAGTAGCACTGTTTCTTTTGGATAATGGAAGAGACATTCTCATCCTTAAATCATTAGTTATTGTGTTGATATGACCTCAGCTGGGAGATGGGCCCCCATTGGTTTAAATGAGCAAATGTCCTCCTCACTGCTTTATATCTCAAACCAGTGAGTGTGTGTGGACTGAAGCTTTTTTCTTTGTCTGCAGGTTTGGTTTCCATTGGCCCCCATTCTGTTCTGTCACCCACCTACACCTTCATGTGCTGGCACCTGTCAGTGAAATGGGCTTCATGTCCCGCCTTGTCTACAGACTCAACTCCTATTGGTTCGTCACAGTAAGTGTTCTGTTCATAGTGTGCTAGTAATTTACTGCAGTATTAGAAATGGTTGTGTGCGTGCTTTGCAAATAAGTATGGATGATTACTATAGTTTGTGTCTTAACCTCAAGTTTGAGGTTCACTCAAGTAACCAGTAAGTTAAAGGTAAACTCATTTAGAAGTCAGCTCTCAAATATTTCTATATAATAAAATAGCCGTCAGCCGTCAAGTGAAGCAGGGTGTGTGAACAATAGTCACGTGGACTCACAAGTAACTCATTTATTGGACAGAGTTTTGGTAAGCTGTCATCATGTGAAATTAGAAATCTTGGCAGCAGGGGTCAAAACAAATTCTTTTCCAGTCCTTGTAACTTTAGCTAAGCAAGACAGATTTGTTGGCGCTCTTTGTTATAATTTACCTTCTCTGGTTTTCATTCTTTTCAATGAGTTGGGAAATTTGTTCCTCTGTCCGTGTACTTTGGAGGCATTTCACCTCATCTTGATTCCAAGTTTGTCCTCGGGTCACTCTGTAATGCTGCTAAGCTTTCCAAGTATAAGTTCCTACTGCCTATCAGTTGCCAACATCTGTCTCCTTATGTAGATGAAACTGCACTCTGGGGTTGTTGTGGTCATGTTCTTTGTGTTTGGCCAAATGGCATTGTTGTAAACCCGCACACTTTACTACATGGTATCTTTATTAAAAAAAGACAAAAAACAGCATTGTTTTCACATGCCAAATCAAATCAGTTTTAAGTAGTAAATAAAAATATTCAAATACAGTTTGCATAAAGCTCTGTAAAGATGCTTAAAGATGCACAACACAAATGTTGCAGAATAATACTCAAATCATAAACCCTATTGATTTTGACTACTCTTACATCTCTGTGTCTTTGTTTTGCAGTATGAAAGAGTGAAAAGTGTGATGAACAGTATTTTGATTATTAGCTAAATACAATAAGCTTAATGTGACAGACCTAATGAAAGGTGGAATAGTGAGAGGAGATAATGGTCTTGAGTCAGATTTGAAGCCATGATGTCATCAGTAGACAGCATGCACCCTGTGGTAATGGTCTAATCAGTAAGATCCTTTAAGGATCCTTTAAGCCATTTAAGTGTAACAGAGTCTTTCCGGTGAGCCAGAATGAACGATAGCAGGACCCTGGCTCCGTTTGACCTAATTAGAACAGAACATTCATTAATGTCATTAGTAACACCCGTGTTCACCCTGCTATTCCGTGTCAAAATGGCTGCTATGCTGTGAAAAAAACCCTGCAAAATAACATTTCTACTAAACCATAATGAGGAACTTTGCAGTGATTGATTAATTTTCAATCCAGCTGTCCAAAGATAATGATTAGCCCACTGTCGTAGGTCTAATTCCAGCTTTGTCTTGTCAAACCTTTGCAGGCAGACCAGCTGATTGAACTCCTCAACTCTAAAGGAGAGACCAACTGATCATATGGTTGGGATCCAGTGAGTGGATTGGATTTCTTGGATTTATTGAAAAGAAAAACATGGCTCCATCTCCCTCCAAAGCTGTGTTGGATTGTGAACTATACTCACAAGAGGAAACTGTGTGTTCAGCAGCTTATGACAGTATATTAAACTGATGAGAAATTTATAATAAAAATCACTTTGATTATTGATGGGAAGGAGACAATTAATTTTGTTTCGACAGTGGAAATAGGCTGCATTAAATCTAAGTCAGATAAATGCAACTATTATACTTTATGGACCAAGACAGTTCTGTTCTTTTAATCACAAGGAAAAAGTTGGAGGATGTAAAAGGCTTTCTGTCTGAGTGGCAGGTTTGCATGTAATGAAGTTGTGAGGTCAGTGGCACCTCTATTTATAGTAAAACTTCTGCATAATTTCAAGAATCCCTGTATCATACACAAGCTGGATGATCAACAAACATGCAGGACTGCTTCAGTGCTTTGCAGATCAGCTGCTTTGTACGGGAAAAAATATGTGAATTTTATGATAAAAAAAGACATATTAAAGATCATATAGGTGGCATTCCACCTTATATATTACAAATTTCCTTTCGGTTATGTTGTTACATCTGAAGGCTACCTGGACATGAGTCAACATACAGAGTAACATCCTCATCAACTATTTATGAGGCTCCTTCTCAGTGAAAGCAACACTGTCATCCTCTAACACTGAAAGTAAAGTATGCTTAATGACCTCTATAAACACTAGAATGCACTGGAGCTATTTGTTAATAAATGCTCATTGGAGAATGTAATGTCCATCAGTCATTTGGAGTAATTGACTGAGTGGTTGGTGCATGCAGTTAAAATAACGCTTGTGCAATGTATTAAATTGATGTAAAATAAGGAAATCATGTGTACTGTATGAAAGAGTGTAATTATTGATAAAGGTAATGTAGATTAAATATATTGCTGCTGCCCAGTATTGCCTTTGAATGTACTGACTGGAAAGTTTGAATAATGCTGTCAGTTTACACTCCTTCTCTCCCTCATTATTTTAACTACATCAGTCCACAGTGGCACTTCCCCTTGCAAAAGCAGCTCACACAATAACAAAACGTTTGTTAAATGTTTATTTTTTTATTTAATCTTCTCAAGCATATGAGAAACGTGTTGCATATTATCCCAACACAACAATTTATTTATTAATGTACTTCATTAACTGTTATTACCTTGATGTGATCTATAAAAAAATGATGTGCATTGTTTTGCATGGCCATCACTTCCATTAGCACCTGCAGATATTATGGCATTTACCAAAGTCGCTGCATAGTTTTATTTACTACATGTTTCTCTCTCTAATGAAGCATTTGAAGCTTCTTGTAGATCTACACTTATCCTGGTTAGCGGACGCTTATGTAACAAGGCTGCCTTAATTGCAAAGCACACTTGTAGTAGGAAATGCATGCTCCATGGCCGCCAGGCAAGAAGGATCAAATTCATCCTATAGCACCATATTGTCTGTCACAGGCAGCCTCGTGTTCTCTTTGGCGTCGGTTTATTCTCATTAACCACTCTGACTTCACTTCAGCTGTCCACTTAAAAAGCTGATGGAGGCAGAGTCTTCTGTTGATTAACCCCTGTGTTACTTAGACTAGGGTTTGGTTTAGTTTGGTTTGGTTTAAATAATATAAATAATTCACTGAACCGGAGTGATATGGGTGGTTTCATTTCACAGCCTCTTTGCTTTTCACTTGTGCAGGGAGATTAAAAGCTTAATCAAAGGTGTCCTTCTATGAATAAAGCGCAAACAGTGCTACCTCTGTGCCATCTGTTGACTTTGGACTGAGCTGTGCCATAAGTCTGTACGTGCCCCTGGATGTAACATGAATCAAGGCATAAACAACAGTGCAACTTTATGGTCACTGCAGCAGAGTGATGACAACGTGGTCATCCTGCCCCTGCCACAGCATCTCTCCCTCAAAGTGGACCAGCCCCTGCTTCCTGGCCCGCAGAAGAACCCCTACCACTTTATTAGAGATAGTCACATAGTGCTCAAACAGTTTCCCAAACTCTACAGTGACCCCTTCCCCGCTGTCATCACTTCCACCTCCATCTCTGCTCCTCGGCTCTCCGATGTTCCTTATCACGTCACACAGCTCTTGAACCTCCCGGCTGATGTGTGTGTGGGCGTCCTTGCCCCGTTGCTCCGTCATGGAACCCTCCAGAGGCCTCCCGTACCCGTCCTGTCCTCGCTGAGGGATCTTGGCGACCGGCCTGGTGTCGTGACTGAAGGGGTTGTGCTTCTGGTACTCCCGGTGCTCATCGGACCATTTCTGCCAGTTCTCCTTCATGCCTTTCACAGAGACTACGCACATCGTTCTGTCGTCACTCAGCTGAGCAGGAAGTGGGATGTTGTTTTCTGTTTCCATGGTGATGGTTTCTTGGTTGTTGGTCCCCATCCTGGGCTCTGTTACAGTAGCATCAAAAAGAGCTTTATTCACTTATTCTTCCTAAAGGAATTCAATATGGTACTCTCTGTATGATCAACTTTACTGATTTATTGCTTGGTCAAAATTTTAGATACAGATATGTAGGCTGATGCATGGAAATAGATATATTCGATTATAAATAATGTCAAATACTAAATTGGCCCAAACTGGCTCTGTATCTATTCTTAGATTTCAAGCTATGCATTACAGTATTTTTACTACATTATTATTGCCCGATTGTTTTGTTTTCTAGAGATGCATCTACATAAGTTATCTCTGCATAAATGTACACTTTCAGTACATTTTAAACCACTGGGTGACTCCAGTTTGATTCTGATGCTTAAAGTGCAATCATTGTTAGTGACAGCACATAACTACTGATTCAAACGGGTCATTTAATTGACTCCAAAAGGACAATTCTTGAGAAAAATAAGGAAATATTGGTTAGCAGATAAAGTTCCAGAGCAGTTCACCTTTATACTGGAATGATGGATCAACATTAAGCTGCGTATCATGTCTAGCCAACTTTTCAGAGATTCAGAGTAACAAACAACAACAAGCATTCTCCCAACTTACGTGATTTGTCACAAACGGGCCTCGGTTGCCTCTTCACCTACGGTAAATGTCATTTTAGCTTCTCTGCAAAGCATATTCTAGTTACCATTGTAACCTTGCAGCGCAACTGCAGCACTGCTGACAGTGGCAAGAGTACAGATGCTTACTGCTCTGAAGCAAAACCACGCCGACGGACATCTGTGTCAGCCAATAGCCTGTTGAGGATGATGCATACCCAATCCGGAGGGGGCGGAGGTGACACGTGCTTTTGAAGTAAAGCAGATTACAGCCATGAGAGGTGGGATATGTCAGAGACGTTTAACGTCCTGGATGTATACAGTCTGGCCTACTTCAAGTTTGAAGCAGCAATTTACTGACGAAAAAGTGTTCTTTCACTCGTGACAAATTAAAGCAAGCTAATGTGATGTTTAATTACAGTGAAACAGCAATAGATAAAATTGGACATACAAAGTTCTCAAAATGACAGCAGCATGTGTGCATCCTGGTTACTGAAGTGTGCATATATGCGAAAAACACATTGCATAATTATATTTCAAGTTAGGTAACTAGGCTATATTAAACTCGAACGAAAGCATCATTCCTTTACCATTTAGGGTTATTATTTGGTAGTAAGTAGACCAAGCGGCTACCTGTTTCTGATGAGCCCGGTTTCTGCCCGGACATACTTTGAATCCGCACCAAACATGGCGGCCCCTAGTAGTCGGTCTTGCTTACAGTATTTGCTACATCTTGCTCAGGATAATCTTGACTTCAGGTTACCGGTAACCTTTTTTAACCACATCCAATGCTGCCTTTGTCTTTTTGAAACTCTTATGAATTTTAATTTATTTTTCCCATTGAAAATCAGCTGAAATTGGCAAACTTCCCAGCCTCCCTTCTGCTGTGCTAGCTAGCCTGCTAGACTCGCTAAGTGAAAGTGGAAAGTGGCAAGCTAGTGTAACAGTAGTGGTGGAGGTGTACTTTGGTCTTGCTTTTTCTTCATATTATTTGGATGTTTTGCTGTGACGAAAACACACATATACAAACCAGTCTGCATAGGCTGTGAGATATTTTCCATCTGTAAAGCTAACAAGGTGCACAACACTGCACATCCACATGTTGAATAAATGTCTACATGTGAATAGATCAAATTTATTCTTGCACCCCTGGACAAATATATTTCTCTTATGTGAATTGTTAGTGGTGCATATTAGGATTAATAATGATAATATGAATCAATAACAGGCAATCTAATCAAGTCTAACCTGTTATAATACAGTACATAAGCAGCATTAGTACATGCTGTGATTTGTATCTGTGATGAACTGAGTGATGCAGTACTTACCCTCTGTGTTCAATCTTCCAGGAGATCAAGGCTTTGCTCGCTCTCAGAGGAAAACCATTTCATCCTGATGAAAACTTCAAAGAAAAGGTACAGCGAGTGCTTTGCATGATATTTCAGTTGTTTTCCTCTGTTTTGGGCGCTTTCCAATAGTAAAAACGAGGCGCTAGCTTGTTTAAAACTGATTTGATGGTTTCTAGTTATACACTGCTCTTTCCAAAAGTGACTTTCATTTCATAGCCACTCTTTTCTTTAGTCTCCTTTCTGGTGTCTGGATGGCTTATCTGAAGACGATGTCCGCAGCATCATGGCACGATCCGTTTGTGCAAAGTAGGTGTTTGACCTTTGTTAAAATGAGATGACATGAACTGTTAAATTTACTTTTTCATATTAAACATACTGCAGTCATTTCATTCTAAGTTCAGACTCTTGTACGTATCATTTCCAGATATCTTGTTTGAGCATTACCATCTTTCAGTAGAATTATAATGTAATGATATGGTGATTATGGGATATTGTGATTCAATTCTGCTGTCTAAACTTATGATTACAAGCACATTACTATTTTAAAATGGACAAAATTAGGCACGAAACATTTTAAGGAATATTATTTGAAAATGTTTGAGTTTTTAGTCATCAGTAATCAGCCAGTATTTTCAGCTAGTATTTTCTGTACTGACATTTTCTGATTTAGCTCATGCTAACACTTTGTTATAGGTCTGCCTTTGAATTATGGGGTCATGGACAAACACACAGTGAACTCAGAACTTCCCTCTTGAAGTACCCCTCAGAAAACATGGTTGGTAATGTTAGGGTTTGTAGTTCTTATATATCTGTATGGAAAACATCAATATGAAGTCCTGTTGGAGTGTAAAGCTGATGTGCTTACTTTACTTTGTTGGCATTTTATTTCCTTGTCAACATCACCCAACAGTCAGCCTTCATGCACAGAGACTCCACGTACAGAATCAACGTCTACACCTTCAACAAGACTCTGGAGTTTGCAGACAGAATCAAGAGGATTGATGTGAGTTCAGGTGTACGATCATGTGCAGTACAACAGATGAGGGTGTGGGTGAAGTGTGAGTATGAGTGAACGAGGGCGGGAGCGTATGAAAGAATAAGAGTGTGTGAAAACATTGAAAAGTGTGTTGGATATTTGTATCGTTGCCTGTATGCCTGTGTGTATTTACACCACGGTTAATATTCTCTCTATCCAGGCTATGGAGTATCTTCCGTTTGAGGGCACAGTGAACCTTAAGTCTCCTCAGCACATCTTCTGTTTGTTAGAAGATTATGGCACCGACCCCAACAACATCCCCGAGGATCCCTTTTACATCTACTTTGGCCGATGGGTGAGACATGATCGTACTGTGATACTGGTTGTTACTGTACTTTGAGATTTTATTTCATTCTATTTCAAACATTTTATCCTTGTAAGAGGGACAGAAAATGTGTTTGCTGGTACTAAATTATCAACTCTTGATTTGCAAGTGTAAAAGAGTGTGTGAAAGCTTTCTTTATTTTTTGGGATCACAGTTTTCTTCTACACACCTGTCG
>OMLF01024275.1:10249-27318 GCA_900302615.1 Holocentrus rufus
GAAACACAAAAATATATTCATTACAATCCCCCCCTCCCCCCTTCAAACTGTGTCTCCTGTACTTATAGCTACACCCCTGCATGTAAGTAATGTGTGTGTGTGTGTGTGTGTGTGTGTGTTTGCTTTTCTCAACAGTGATGCTAATCCTTAAGAAAATATTGCACAGCAATATTGTGTTACCGCTGTGTCAACAGAACCAGTGGATGACTGCACAACATTTGAGTGCAGTTGCACTGGTGGATTAAATCTTCCAGTGTTTGCATCATTTGTGCATTTAGTTTACAGTTTGAAGCTTACAGTATTTGTCCATATGTCAGCACAGTCGTTCTCACCAAGGAGGGGTGCAAGATCATTTTGAAAATTATTTGTTTGCTGTGCTCCACTTGCAGAGCAGCCTTTTGTTTCAAGGACTCACAGTTTCTTGTCTTGCTTAAAGCATGAATTCCTTTTTGCACGGCACCCGCAGTGTTTTAAAAAGTCGGCCAAGGCTGTTCTGTTCTTCCTCTGTCAGAGTATTTAAGGTAAAAGGGAAGAGTTTTGCCAGTCAAACAGGTCGTACCTCATCTTACATAATGAAAGCAGAACTTTTTCAGAACTTTTATTTGTTTTCAATTTTGTTTTATGCAAAAAAAAAAACCCAAAACAGCTAATTTATTAATTATTCAATCCTAATTTTCCATAGGCAAACAAAAGAGGCTGCAATTTATTTTCAGATTTGTTTCATGCAAAAAATGCACTGCAGGTGAGAAAGTTTTCAACAGCAGCTCACATCACAGATCGTGACATGGGTGATTATGTGAAAACCTCATGCATTTTTCCCCTGCAGAGAAAATGACACAGAAATCCAATCGTTCGACGTCTGAGGCCGTACAAGTTCAGACTGTTTGACTCACGGGAGAAGCATCGCACAGAGGCCGTAATCAGGTTTGAGTCGCGGTTCGAGGCAGCGAGAGGGCAAGAGAGCCTGAGAGGTGAAGAGGAACAGGAGGGAGAGAGTAATGGAAGGATAAAGAGAGAGAAAGAAAGAGACGTTTTCAAAGAAGGGTCAGAGTGTCGTCGGTTTAACCCACTTTCTCTTCATCTCTTGACGTCACCAGTCCAACCAACATCACTGACATTATGGAAGATGTCTGACACTCTGAATAGCTGTTACACAACGTCTGACTGACAGTAAGAGCATGCAGAGGGACTTCTGATGACGGATCGAGCGGCAGACTGGGATGAAAATGAAGCTCATTTCTCTGGCGCCACTTCAAAGGAACTTTTGAGCCGCCTCTGAGGTAAAAGACAGAGGAGGCGGAGATGAGATGAGATTGAAGCATCTAAGAATAGGGGAGCAGTCGACCATCTGAGACAGAGAGCACGGTGGCGATACCAGAAGGCAAGGTGGCGGAGCGAGCAGAGAGAGGGACTGGCAGGTGTTGTTAAAAGTGAGGTAGCAAAGAGGATGATGTCATATTGCTCTGGAGAGGAGAAGCGCACATGGCTGCGTTGGCTGGAACAGCTTTCGCTTTATGCAATTTACTTTGGTGAAGGTGTTTCAAAAGGCCCTCTGGTAGTTCGAGGTTACCTGGTAACCGCCTATGAGTAAGGAAGACAAAGAAAATTTAGGCGAAGGAAGAAGAAGAATCCATTTATTCGACAAAAGCCAAACAAATGAATTTCAGCTCAGTTTCTCACTCGTGTCCCACACAGGGAAATATGTTTTGCAGCATGGCAAAGTAAAAACAGTTAAACACACAATGACAACATAATGAATTAGTATAAATACAATGTAAGAAGAGTCCATGTGCAATACAATACATGTTGGGAAATAGATAAAAAAAAAACACTGCCCCCGCCTTTTTCGTTATGCCAATATCGACGATTTCTAACACTGACGTAATGGGATTTTTGCAGCTTTCTTGAGAGCAGCTCATCCAAAAAGCTTAACACTCAATACTGCACTTCCTTGGGGCCTCAGCAATACACCTGCCAAGTGTGAAATCGATCGGATGGACTATTGTCGAGAAAATCGAAGGACAGACACACAAACAGACAGGCAGATAGTTAGATTAGATTTAGTGCACATGGGGGAAAAAAAGGAACATTTAAACTCTTTTGCTTGTCGTAGCCTGGACCTCCAGCCTGAAGGGAGAGGCTCAAATTCCCATAAATTCCATTTCAAAAGAAGGACAGCTTTGGTTTTTTTCTAATCAAGCTCTATTAAAATGTTGACACCTGTCATTTATAATCATGCACAGCACAACCTCACTTCTGGCTTCAGTGAGGAGAAACTCACTGCTCTGCTGCAGCCTCCTGATGGTCCTCATCATATTACCTCTTTTATGGCCTCAAAAACCATTAAAAATAACGTTTTTAAAGCAGGAAACTCCTAGCACAGTCACATACGTTTCAGATCTCAGACCTCAGAGTTTCCATCTTGTAAATTTTGACAATTTCTGAGGTCTGAGCTCAAGTAAACGCAGCGTGAGCCACAGCAGAACGGTGTGGATGTAGTCAGGGAAAGTATTATTACAAATGCTGTTAAAGCATTGTTTGCAACCACCTTTTTTGGTGGGGAATTACAAGATGTATTTGGCTGTGGTGCGAGTTTTCAAAATTTATGATGTTTTCTGAAGCCAAAATCAAGCGGCGCTGCAGCAGAGTGGAGAGTGTCTCATCACTGAGGCTGGCGGTGGCACTGAGCTGTGATTGGTTATGAGTGACGAGAATCAGCCTGTTAATACGACCTGGGACACGGCTGCCCTTTGCTGGCCTTTCTCACAAAGTGTGTCGGTATTCAGTGCAGTTTATTATCATTAACAGCACTGAAGGGTGTTTTGTCCTGACGAGCCCATGTTACAACAAATAAAAAAATGTAACAAAGAAGAAGGAAAAGTAGGTTTTATAACATTTGTTTGCTCTCATGGTCATTTTATGCATTTGCGAGATGCACTTGTGCTGTTAAAAATGGAGAAGAGCGAAACAAATTCGATCAACCTTGACGCTTTCATCAGGATTTTCTCACTCTGTCATCCTGTTGACAGAAAGTTCACATAACGGACATTAAAATGCCAGGTAGGATTCTTCCTGTCCTGCATTCTTCATGTGGGAGGAATGAAAAGAAATCGAAGTCCTAACTATGACTGACACCACCTGTCCTCCATCTTGAGAGGTTTCAGTTTTCTATAGCATGACAGGCTGCGAACACATCATGAGGGTGTTTACATCATGAGCCGTAACCCACTTCGACTCAAGTGTGTTACCCAGTCAAGGACGTCAGATCTGACCTCATTCCTGTAAAAGTAAAAGTCTAACACAAACCCATGAATCGATGTCACATACCCACTTAATAACTATGTCCCAGAAACATTTAGGACGCAATGAGTCAATATCGGAAATGCACTAATATTCAGACTGGGCCATGAAGGCACCACAGGAGACAGGCAGGGAATCTATCTATATAATTTTCGTATTGGTTCTCCGTTTCTCCCCTGGGGTCCTGCAGCCTGTTTCACTGTCATTTCCAAACCCTCTGTCCGCCCGTCTTTGAATTCCTGCTTCATTTCCTTGCAGGTCACACAATCTGAGCGATATGTCGGTGTCATCTCCTCAACACATACAGGTATCTGACCTCGAAGCCGTGACATTTCTCTCAGTCTCTCTCATCTTTCTCTCATGTCTGCTGCCCTGACTGCCTTACATCCAAGACGTGGACAGTACACGGTTACAGGGTTTATACACATTTTCCTTAACTTTCAGAAAATGCAGCACAAGGCACTGAGCTTGTTACTGAGCCGTCCAATCAAAATTGAGGCGGGGCGGGACAAAATCACTCCAACCATCCATTTTCAACATTTGTTAATAAAAGTGCTAAATTCTGCACTTTCAACAAATAAAGTGCATATATTCTATATTCAACCAAAAAGTCAAAAACTGAAAGAAATAGGAAAGAAAAAACTGCATGTCCAAGATTTCTCAGCGAAGTGTTTTCAGCAGCAGTTGGGGGAAAACACTTTAACATCTCATGATCCCACTTTGTCTTGCTCAAAGTTTCAAAGTTTGAAGCTCAAAGTTTCAAAATGTGAAAGTTGTCACATGCACCAGTTGCCTGGTTTTAATGAAACTTGGTAGACTTACTTTGTTACTAATTGGCCCGAGGGGGGCCTGAGTCATTTACGGGGGACGGCACGTTTACTTGTTGTTGTTTACATTTGACTAAACAAGCCAACATCACCGCTCCTTAATTACACTCACAGTCTGTCTCAGGGGCCGGAAATGTGCAAAACTGTGCAGACTTCCTCGGTGTTTTTGTTTTAAAGTTACTTTTTAAGACGTGGACGCTTTAAAAACATTTTGCAAAACTTTCCATTGTTTGCAGATCCGGGTGGGAACTGATTTTAATTGCTCTGTCTACGTTTGTTTTGACTTGGTTGCTTGACTTCATTAACAGTCGTAGTCACACGAGAAGAGTCCAGTCACTCGCTGTGTGGGTGTGATTTTATTTATCTCTGAATGTGTGCCTGCACGCCGTGTGTGTGTGTGTGTGTGTGTGTGTGTGTGTGGGTGGCTGGACGCAATAATACCACCGGTGGCATTTCTGTAGGTGCTCGTTTGGATTTCTGTGCACGTGCGTTTCCATCTCTTGGCGACAGCGGGGGCCGGGCTGGGTTTGCTCTGTGCACGTGCTCGCTCCGTCTGACGCTCTTCACTCTGACATCGGATTATCCAGAATTGATACATCTCATCCTGTGACAGACTGTTGCTTTCTTTTTCCAATTCTGCTTCCATTAGCTCCCTGTTTGCACTCATGTCTTCATGCTGCATCGGGGAACCAGAGGCTGTAAGTCCTGAACATCCTCACATGCTGGTTTCACACTGGCTTTAGGAAACAGAAGGAAACCAAAATACCCTGAATGAATACCGACTAACACAGAGATAGATTCTAAATAAATATTAAATATTCATCATTTTTCTTTCACTATTACTTTATATTTTACACAACCTATCTATCAATGAATCTATTTATTGATGAACGCATATGCATTCCTCACAGCATCATCTTCATCAGTTCCACTGCCCACACATTCATTCATCCATTTTTTCAGTCATTCATTCACTCAGTGACTCAGTGAGCCGAGGCTGCAGAAGCAGCTCTGATATCTGCCCTCGATTTCCCTCTTTGTATGGAAGAGAGCATCACATTAAAGTCCAGGTAAAAGCTGACAGCTTATTATTTAAAGCAGGAGGTTCCCAGCACATTTTCTCACATCAAAAACCCCAAAATAGATGTAAAATAGAGCCAAGACCCAATTTTAGAGGATTCTGACCTGAAGAATCCTCTGAGATTTCAGACTAGCATCTTTAGAAATTTTATATTCCACCGATTCATTCGCTTGTTATTCTCTCTCTCCTCTGATGGTCCCCGGACCACAGTTTGGGAATCACTGACTCAAATAATCAATTAAATAAATCTGTAACTTTCATCAACAACCTCAACAACCCGAGGTTTTCTGAAACTGACACAAAGAGTACAGTTACACTTTCAAAACAGAGAAAACTAGGGCAGACAAAGCAAGAGAGCAGTCTAGTAAATGCAAAGTACTATAATAATAATTATGTTTGACATTTGCTTTCTGGCTTGGGAACAAATCGTCGCTGGCTTGGCTCCGTCCTTCACCGACTGAGAAGTTGAAAACATGAATAGACGAATCGGTGGGGAACTTTTTGTTCCAGAGAAGAGGACGGGCCAGGAGGCAGACATTTCAGCATCTGCTGAAGTAATCGCTGAGTCATTTGGTATCGATCAGCAACCCTATTAAAGAATTTACTGAACATTTAATTGTTGCCATGTATGTCTGATTCACAGAGCAGCACTTCAAGAGTAAAGACTCAAACAATAAATGAATAAATTCAAACAAGAAGTGAGAAAATTCGACATTATTTTGAAAAAACATTAGCTGTGCGCCTAATTGATTGAGTTTTGAAAACATAAGTCATTTGTTAAAAAAAGAACAAAATAAAACAAATAGAATAAAATAGAAAAGAAGGGCAGAATAGAATAGAATAGAGTGGAACAGAATTGAATAGGACCAAGCAGAGTATAATAGTGTAGAATAAAATGGAATAAAGCAGAGTGAACAGAACAGAAAACAGTAGAATAAAACAGAACATAATAGAATAGAATGGGATAGAATATAAAACTGAGCAGAACAAAATAGAACAAAACAGACGAGGATGTTATAGATTATAGCAGAAAGCAGATCAGATTAAACACGACTTTCAGATGCGCAGGTCCAGAAACTAGACACCAAACAAGCCAGGAAACATTATATGACCAAATTTTGGCTTGCAGTTGGACGTGAAGTTCTCTGTCTCATGAACACACACACACACACACACACACACACAGAACAGTGTGCAGAGAAACCAGAGGCGGTGAAGGACCTGCTTCTGTTTCCATCCCCAAAGAGCCGACACACAGATCCATGTGTTCAGGCAGAGGCGTCAACAAACTAAACCTTAACTTCTCCAAGCCTGCTGGTCCCATCTGTGGGTTCACCGTTACAAATACATGCTGCACAGCCGAGCTTTGTTCAAACCCACAGAACTTTATTTTAACTTCTAGTGGAAATCCTGAGGTTTTCAGAGATGCCAAATCTGTCCTGCTGAATTCCAGGGAAATGTGTATAAAATGATGCACAAGACATGTAGATATTTTCTATTTTATGTAATTCTGCAGCCATAAAACAATGGCATCTTGGCTTTGAATATTTCACTCAATATAAGTGTGATGGAGCTTCAATGAAGCTGCAACCAGCAGATACACAATATGGATGGACACTGTCCTACAATATGGATTTTTTCCCCCTCTTCTTAACTTAAGGGGAAATTTGAGGGAAATTGGAGTTCAAGTGGTTGAGCAATAACAAAGTCCTTACATCAGATCTTATTTACAACCAAAAAATTGAAACATAATTAAAAGGGACAATTGAAGGGGGAATTTGTAGCAGCCGTGATTCGTGACCCAGGGGAGCATTCAGAATAGCATCTAAGACCTCTTGAAATCTCTTAGTCCGAGGAGCAAGTGCAGTAAACAACAGCATTTCAAGGTTTCATCAACCCATTTTAGCCTGAGCCCTCTCAACCCCGAGGACAAGCCTGTCCTCAGGAGCAGCCATACGAGAAGAGAGGTGAGCTCTGAAGAACAACCAAACTCAGACAAAAGAATTCATCAATGATCAACCTCTTACATAAGGAGGTCCCCTTTTATTCGAACCTATCAAGAGGAACAAATCCAAGACAATGTCCTCCACTTAGTTTGTGGCATTGACCTGTCAGATCTTCATCAAATCCACATCTCTGATCTGATGTGCTATTCCCCAACTCTGACACCATGATCCATCTCAGCAGCTGGTTGCTTCTTTGCAAAGATCAACAAAGCACAAGGGATGAACCAAATGAACACACAGCTTCCCTTCTGACCAGGACCATCAGACTACATGTCATGGTCCTGGATTGCTAGCTTGTGAAGCACCCATTTCAGGCTTTGGGGGCTAATAAAGTTACTTAACTGACCAATTTTGAAAAAGTGAACTCACCGGATGCGAGCTGAACTTGTCCACTACATTTCAGGTGACTTTACATTGTTGTAAGGCGAATTTAAAGCAACAAAAACACAACTTATTCCCATCAGAATCACGGTTAATTGTATTGAACTCAATAAAACCCATGTAAAATCCAAGATGGCTGCCGTTTTCTTCTTCTCTCCCCAAACAGAACATTGCTTTGAACCATCTTGCTCAGTGCTGCCACTGGTGTCCGGAATTCATATTGCAACTGTCACATTCTTGACAATGACATTAATTGTGGAAATTGCCTCCATTGAGGATATGATCTGTGAAACCAACATTAATTTAATTAAAATAATGGAAATTGTCTACTGGCACCACTGAGCGTGATGCTGCAAAGTTGTGTTTTATTTGGGGAGAGGAGAAGAAAACAAGTCTTCCTGCTGCAGCTCAAACAGTATTCTGCACACACATCTATGTTGGCCATTTTAATTCAACAAAATCAGCTGAGCGGGATCGTACAGGTTTATAGTCAATGGTCTGAGTGTTCATTTACCTGCAGATTGGAGACCTTTCCTCACAAGAGATGAAAATAAAAAAAAATCACTCATTTGTTTACTTCTTGAGCACTGGAGCTCTCCAGATATGATGGGAGAGATCCTCAGAAGGCCTGGTATCTTCAAAGAGGCTGGTCAGGTTTTCAAGATAGCATCTCATGCTGGAGTGACATCAAAAGAGCTTCTACCTGAGATCTGCTCAAACATCATTTACATCAGTTATACCCAAAACAGAATGCAGCAGACAAGCCTGAGACCTGATGACTGAAATATTAAAAAACAGAGAGACTGATGGAGAAATACAAAGAGACATGGCCGAGAAACAGGAACGTTCTTTGGGATTTTTTTCAAGGAATGGTCAATAAAGAAAAATAAATAAATAAAAATTCCTGTCCTCCGTCCCGCTGTTGTCATCCAGTTGATGTGCCTAAAAATAAAAGGTCAAGTTAAAAAGAGAAACCATTAAACTCTCACCAAAGTCCTTGTAATTGGCCCGTGCTTCTTTAATGAGGCCTGACCACATTTCTTTGGTGACACACGTGCTACGTTGCCACGGTAACGGGGGCCACAGTGATGGTTCTAATGGTGACAGCGATTCGTGGCTTTAAGGAACATGTGATGCTTTCAGGTGAGGTGCGAGGCTTTGAATGTGTAATATTTTAGAGAAAGACAAACTTTTGTGTTTGTATTTTCATGAAGATTTTAGCCGAGCAGACACACACACACACACACACACACACACACACAAACACCAAAATGAAAAATGAGGCATGATGTGAGATTTATTTATTTATTTTTGGTTCAGGTTCAGGTTTTCCGTCTAGTTCTATTTTTCGAATGCATATCAAGTCTCCTGTGAAGTGAAACGGGTTCATGGTTTTGGGTCACATGTTCACTATATTCATACATGCAGCAGATGTTGGTAACAGAAAGAAGGAAAAGGAAAAGGATCCAGTTGTCGTTGGAGTGTCCTGTACTCGCCGATCTGTCACAGCCAGACCTGCCATGACGCAACGTTTTCCTCTGGAAACTCCGCAGCAGAAATGTGCTTTATATTCAGCGCTCTGGATACATGATACAATACAGTGTTTTTTTGCTGTCTGGGTTAACAGGTTGACTGCGTCCTCAGAGTTGTAATCCCCCTCGGATTCAAATTACTGGGGATCACAGTGAAACCCAAGCTAGCTGACAGTGCAGGCAGGAGTACATCTGTGTGTTTGTGTGTGTGTGAGTGAGAGAGAGAGAAAGAGAGAGAGAGAGTCTATACAACCTCACACACAGAGATCTATGAATGTCACTGTCTTAGATATGTTTTATTTTGTAAAGATTTTATACATTTAAACCACACTGGTAGAACATTTGCTTCCTTCATCTGCAGTTTTATTCTCTGTTGAATGCACTTCATGTTCTTTGCATGCAAAGCACATGTAATTAAATTAATAAATAAATAAATATCATTGACTTGCTGTGCCTTTCCTTTTATTACTGTCATATGATGGCAACATAATCAGCATGTAAAAGCTGTAATTCAAAATATTCACATGTGTCGTAGCGTGAAAGGTGAGTAAAAAGGCCCTCAGACGTTTTCTTTCAGAGCCTCTTGTTGTTCACCTGAATTGAGATGCCAGCTGATTTATTTTAGATCCCTTTTCTGTATACACCCCTTCAGCAAGGTACAGTAGCCTGGCAACCTGAGCTGAAGTGGGTGGCATCCGCGGCTTCATGCAAACACAAACACCAGAGGAGGAAGTTAAGGAGGAGGAAGAATAAGAAAAAGAAGAAGATGGCGTTGATGACAAAAAAGATCAGGACAAAGAGGAAGAAGGAAGAGAGGAGCGTCAGTAAATAATCAAGAATGGAGTCTGCATCCAAGAGAGGCACACGCATCAATACACACTTCGCAAACACACATCACCACAAGTCTGATTGCCATACTGACATGTACACACGGGGCCAGACACCTTTTCAGATGTTGCCATGACAACTGTCTGTATTTTCACCTTTGGCTGCAGTCAGCAGGGAGAGCACAGGTTTACTGAAGACAGCTAACACTGCATCAGCACCGGACGTCTGCAGCCGCGCTCGGTTTGAGGTGATTCACAACATCTGCCAGACCTCCTCCAGCTCCGCCTGCTCCCCTGCATGTTCAGGCCAAGTCCGAGGTGGGACACCAGAGGTATTTTTAACCCGGGGAAGATCGATGAGCGTGCATGGTCTTGTTCAGTGATGCAATGCTTCATACTCACACAGCCACACACATTCAAACCTGGGCACGCATTCAGAAAAACATCTGAGTTAAACTGAAATGTGAAGTTTTTTCTTTAGTCTCCTGAAAAGTTTGGAAAAGTTCAACTCTGGTGGCATTGGTGGGTTCATCAATACAAATGCACGCTGCACGACCGAGATTTATTCAAACCCACAAAACTTCATTTTAAATTGTAGTGGAGATCCCAAGGTTGCCAAAGATCCCAGACTCAATATAGATACACAATATGGATGGGATATTTTTGTACAATAATGGAGAAATGTTTTTTTTTTTTTTTTTTTTGTAACTTTGAAGGGGAAATTTAAGATAAAATAACATTGAGTGAGGCATTCAAAGCCAAGATGCCGTTGTTTTATGGCTGCAGCATTACATCCAACAGAAAATATCTCCATGTCTTGTGCATCATTTTATACACATTTTTGGATCCCCAGTAGAATTTAAATTAAAGTTCTGTGAGGCTTCTTCAAGATTTAGGGGTGAATTCACAAAACGTTAATGACGCTGTTGGATGTTTATCGATCATGAAACACGGGGAAAAATAGCATGTGATGTACAAATTATGGGTGGAAAGTGCAGTTAAATGAGTTTTCCAGCCCTTTCTATGTAAATGAGGTTCATTAAAGATTGCGTTCAACAGAGATCATCGCGAATTGACACACAATTAAGGTAGAGCCACTTTCCACCTTAATTGCGAGCAAACTTCCCCGTCGCTATGGCAACTGTCATGGCAGAAAGGCAAAAGCATCACCAACAGCCCAGGTGTGCTACACAGAAGAAACACAATAGTCTGATTAAGCCGTTTGCATGACTGCATAAAATGATTGCATAAGCTGACTCCTGTGGGGTTTTTGTTTCTTCATATATTCTCTTTATTTTTGAGTTTGAATTGTTCAAATCTTCCAAATGAAACGCAAAAAAGATGGAAATGTGTATACATAGATGTTTTCTCATATTTGTATCTGTATATTTCCAACAAGTGAAACTACATTGGAAACAAGATTATCTCATCCTGCTTGTAGATTTTTTTCTACCAACTGTTTGCAGAAAAACAAGATTTCAACAATGAACATGGGAGTAAATGACTTGTTAAAATGGAGATTTTTTGCAGTGTTTGTCTTGTTATGTAAATTTTTGTATAACTTCCCTGATGCTTTTTCTCGGAGTGCACCCAGTGCTATAGCTGGAAACCTCCTCAGGGGTCTTCGTCTCGTCCACACTGACACTCAGAGCCTTCAGAGTCTGTGAACAGCAGCTTGTTCCAGTCTGGCTGTGACTCATATCGGGTTTAAATCCCAAAGCCCGTGGCAAAACCTAACTTTAGTTGTTTTATGAGTGATGAGTGAGTGTCTGAGCACGACTTTAAGACGGTGCTTCGTGCCAAATCCCTTTGAGTGTTTGAGCAGGTCTAACTTTAGCGTCTGCACAGTCATGGACCTGAGGGAGTTCTCAAAAATGACTGAGCTCTTGAAAAGCAGCGCAGTCCGGCTCTCTGCCTTTTGACAAACATCTTACATCCACTCTCAGATACTGCTGCAGTGCCACAAATCCTCAATCAAACATTCAAACAAAGTGCATCAATTGGACATTACAAATTTCCAGTGTATCCCAGCTGACAGAAGTTGTCATGACAGAAAATTTTGTTATTACTTCTCTGTGAATTCATGTCCTTGCCACAGTGATGTCAGTTCATACTGGAATCGACTGCGCGTTACACAATACAACAGATAAGCAGTTATACAAAAAAATCATGAGGTAAAAGCAGCAGCTCATCACTTCTCATGAAAGCCATCTGTGTGCTGGAAGGGTCTCGATCAAGGCTTTTTATACCCTGCACTCTGTTTATTGAGATTATAAAACAAAATGATCACAAAATGAGGAGAAAAATCAAATAAATTGGCTTTTATGTGTATGCTGTTTTTAAAAAATACGATATCCAGAAGGAAAGAGAGGCAAAATGAAAGCATACTAATTTGTAACCACAAGCTACAGTTTTGTTTTGTTTTTTTGTTTTTGTTTTTTTTAATCTAAGTGACAAATGAGACAAGCTGTTTTTCAGGAAGGGACAGGCAAATCAAAAGCCTTGCCTGTAGATGTACTCGTAACTTTTATTTATTTATTTTTTTTTGCTTAAAGGAAATTTATGTGACCTGAAGGCTGACTTAAGGCTGCAGGTCACAGACTGGCAGGGAAAATAAATGAGTAACTGTTTCTGAAAATAACAAAAAGCTAAGAGCCCAGAGCGTTATTAATGCAAAAAGGGGAACCACAGCAGATTTGCAACAACAAAAACTTGCACAGGATTAAAATAGAAAATGCAATGAGGAGAGATAAATATGGCAAGAAAAAGTGTCAAATAGATCCTGCCTGTGTCAGCCTGATACAGCGTGTTGACATCTGTTCTCTGGGACGGGTCAGCGTTTAACTTCACCTGCAGCGCCAAACAAACTGCAGCTTTATTAAAGCAGGTTATTAAAGCAGGTTGATTCGCTCTCACCGCAGAGCTGCAGAAAACACCAGAGTTTTTCTTCACTGGCATTTTTTTCTCAGGGAGTCATTTTTAGCTCGACACATCGGCCCCCTGCTGGAGTCACTCCTCTCCCTGCTCCTCTTCTCTCCGGCTCACAAAGAGCCCTGATAACAAAAGGAGAGCTAAAAACAGAAAGATATTGTTCAGGAAATCATGCCTTGGCCATGAAGTGCTGAGAGGAGGCGTGTTACCTTGTGAAGTTTGTACGGCTTCGGTTTAGATCAGCAGGGCCTTGTTGGACCTGCATCTCAGTTTTACATCTCAGGTTTTAGGCCGTGGTTCGGTTTGTATCATGGTTTGGGTTTAAAATATTTTACAGACTCAGATTTCAAGTTCATGTTTCAAAGCCTTCGTATGCAGTCGTCCTGTTGCATGGCTTCATGTGTAGTGATGAGACGAAGGACTGGGGGTTTATAACATTACTCCATTTGCAGTGCTGGAGGTAAAGCTACATTATGTATGATTGAAGCTACAATATGCAGATTTTTTTTTCCCTGAGGCAGGAGGTGTATTTTTATGCTTCACTGGATTATGCTCAGATGTGGGAGGTCAGAGGGCAGGAACATGTTATTACTGATATACATGCCTTTGAGCTACAAGGTGAAGAGAAAAGTGTGTCAAGTGCATGTTAATGCATGAACTTCATGCATATTAGAAACATTGACCATGAATTTCATGGAAAATAAAACTCAAGTGGGTAAAAAGGCTTATGTATTTTATTTATTTATTTGTACTTGGAACAGAGACAGAGTGAGACCTCTTCCCGCCACTGGAGAGAACATGCAGGCTCGCACTAAGATGGGAGGCATAATAACGCGGTCTGAAAGCTGAGGATAAATGGAGGACTGGAGCAGACCTGCGTTTTTGAGCATCACTGACTTTATCGTCTTCATCGTCACGACTGGCCATGCGGATCAATCGGAGAGTTTGACAGAGTGTCATGAAGTGATCTTTGAAGATTGCTTGGACAGCCGGCTTTAGAAGTCAGAAATCCTGAGTTCTGGCTTGCAGCATCAGTCCTCTCCCGCCCCACAGCACCTGTCAATCATCTTGATGAGCAGTCATGCAGCCTGAGGCGGAGGCAGCTGACATCAGCGGAGCCTCCTCAGGCGCTGAAGAAGCAGACGGTGAACGTAGATGATCTTCACTGTTCGTCTTTTGGAAATGTCTGCTGCACATTCAGCTTGGACGTTTCTTTCTCCTACTGATTTATTTGTTTTTGTCGCCATCGTCGTTGTTGTTTATGTTGGTATGACCTCACCTAGATAGCCACAACCTACAACCCAAAATGTCCAGACATCAGTGAAAAGCCAATTTCAGATACAGGGATACAGACACAGGGAAAAGTTTCATATTGCAGCTTTGAGTTTGAATAGAGTTCATATATAGTTACATACTGCTCTCCTGTCATTTTGTAACAGTTTATTATAATAGAATATAATTGGATATGACTTCATTGTCCAGCCAGAGCAACTACTCACTACTTCCTGCTGTAAAATAAAGGAACTGGATTTTCACGGCTTTATTTTTTTTTCAGTTATCTCTCACATTTACTTCTCAAGGTTGAACAAGTCATTTGTTCCGAGGAGTTTTTTTTGCAGATAGCTAGCTAGGTAGATTTGATGATTTGAGGTGTTTGCTCTGTGTTTGATTGAGTTCTTTATAATGTTACTGTGGGATTGATGTGAAAAACATTGCTCCAATTGTCTATAAACTGGTTTTTGGACTACATGTGCACTGGTGAGGGTCATTTGCTTCCTCTCACTGTTGGCATGTTGTGTTTCCCTCGCCGAGCCGGACCTCACGACTACACCGGGTGTGTTACCTCTGTCTCGTTGTCACCTTGGTTCCCAGTTAGGAACGTTCATTATCAGGAGCCCATTTTGTGCAAGAGATTTCATGAAGTGCCATGTGACTGGTGCAGAATGCGTTCCAGTGGGGAGCTGCTGGTTTCCATGGTAACCTAATCAAGTCTCAAGAGCAACAGGTGAAGCCAGGCAGGTGACTAAAGAACAGATTACAGTAAGGTGCTACACAGATGTAAACACAGATATATACTGGCTGAGTTACAGTGCAAAATAAATAAATAAAAGATAAAATAAAATAATTTATAGGCAGTGAAGAGAAATAAATGGGCTTAACTGTACCCTGTTGACAAATTGAAATTAAAACATAAAACCAGGTTTCATGTATTTACATTATTAGTTTACTGCACTGCACAGAGGTGACAGTTGGTCTGTTAAAATAACACAGCAAAGTATTATGGATTTCCTTCGCTCTGAAGGGACCGCTTGATATTTACTTGAATTTTTTTCCAAATCAAGGAACCTAACTGGGAGGATTTCTTTGCTTCCTGCTGCAATGAGACTGAGTGGCCATGTTTTGTAAAATGCTGCACAACTAGGAGGCTTCCCTACAAATGAGACAGAGACTGTTTCATTCTTTCACTTGATCTTGAAGAAAGCATCAGGGCTGAAACATTATCCAACACACATGGAGCAATTATGTGCAAAACTTTTTTTTTCCTTTCTCTAAGTCTGTAGTCCTCAGGAGTCCCACGTGACATGGCACATAATATGTAGTGCAATATAAAATTACACTGACGGGTGGATTTATTTGTGCAAATGTCGCTTCATATGCCGTGTGTTTGATGTGACGGGTTCTGATGCAGCTAATTTTGCATTACCAACGACTGTTGTTGCAAACACATTATCGATCTCATTACTCCTAAATAAATCTTGTAAGCTTGAATGACATTTTTTTTCTGTTATAAGCCGACTTACATCATTTCTGTATTGAGTTGCTTTGTTTTTCTTTAGCAGAATTTCAGTGATTCCCTTTGAAATCAACTGGAGGCCAATAGACAGATAAATAGATAAACAGATAATGCCGAAGATATATCAAAGAGTTATGTGACATGTATACGCAATGTATTGATTTCATTGATTATTAATGTTTCGTGCGGTCTGTTCATTGATTCATTCTGCAGACACATCTTTTTAATAAGCCTAACTATAATCCTCGTTTGCAAACCAGAAGTACAACAAAGTATGTAATTTGTATCAAGCTGCATGGCGCGGCTTTAGGGAATTGTAGTTTTTGTTTAAAAGTAGTTTATTTCTTAGAATTTGAAGTTGTAAATACTGAATTCAGAGTCCATTCGTGGATTTAAGGAGATGGGAAATACTGTCTGTGTGATCAGATTTTAAATATCTAATTGTTAAATGGGTGTAAATGAGTAAATCCCACAGCGTTCACTACTGCCGCAAAAGGCTTAACATGAGAGTCAGTGAAGACCTCGAGCGTCAGCGCTCTGACGCGGAGCGGTACCTTCAGCGTCAGTGTGCTGACTACCAGGGACTGGCAAAAACGTCAAGGTGGAGTATGACGCCTTGGGAATGAGAATGGGTTGAACGTCCACAATGTTATAAATTCTTTTGAAGGCTTTGGGAAAACTGCATCAGATCCTTTATTGGCCAATTGTGGATGCACGCTGCTTACAGTCTTTTTTTTGGGGGGGCGGGGGAGGTATTTAAAAAAAAAACACGTGTTATCACTGACTGTCACTTCATGCTTTATTTTATTTATTTTTTTAATATCTCCAGAGTGAATGAGGCGGGTGGAGGCGGAGGGGCTGAATGGCTGTTTTCCACTTGCCCACCTGTCCCCCCTCCACCCCGTGTCCCCCGCACTCCTTCCCTCATTATAAATTCATTGAAAGCGGAACAGAACACACTCTTGCGGTGAACACATCTCAATGGGAGCGGGTGTGTAAAGTGCATCTTCAACAGTTCATCACTTCAGTGCCGCCTGTCATTCTTCCTCCCTCCATTCACCTCCTCGTCTTTTCTGCTGCGTGTCAGGGGGTGAGGGACGGCTGCATGAAAACAGAAACGCACGTGGCCGTCCTGACTACTCCACGGAAAAGAAAACAAACCAAGGTTGCGTGTGTGTGTGTGAGAGAGAGAAAGAGAGAGACGTCCCAGCAGGAGGTTTTTCTCAGTGTTTGTTGATGTTCTCCGGCTGAGTGGAGGTAAGGCTTATCTTAATGGGACTGCGTGGCTGGAAGGCCTGCTGTCACCATAACAGAGCGTTACGCACACACACACACACACACACACACACACACACACACACACACACACAAATGTACACACTTAGGTTGC
>OMLF01024282.1:4751-17536 GCA_900302615.1 Holocentrus rufus
ATGCAGTGGAGAGACTCAGCCTGTGGCTAACACAATCCAAACACCACCTTCCACTGAGAGACTTAATCTGTGACATCCGGACCACACACATGCATAAACACACAAGAACACACACACACACACACACACACACACACAGTTTTCATGCAGCAAGCGTCCATCTCGATACAGTGTTAATGTTGTAAAACAGTCCAGACATCCAGGGAGAAGAAGAGGTTTAAAGCACTAAGTTTCCCCCGTTGAGAGGGCAAGCCTCTGGGGCAGAAGAGTGGAGATGTGGGGTAGTAATGTGGGTCATGAAGGGTATAGGCATATCACTGTATCTGTGCCTAATGTGTGTGAGTGTGTGTTTTGAGTATATGTATCCCTGGAGCCACTCCCCAGCGTTAGTGGAGCGGAGAGATCTCTCAAAGCCTGTAAAGCAGAAGGAAGGTGGAAAAAAAAATGTTGCTGCAATTAGTGTCTGTCAGTCACCGGGCATGTGGCAATAATACCTGACGCAAATGTCATGACCAAGCCTGAAGGCTGAGCACATACACACACTCACACGCACACACACAATTTATAAAGGAAGTAAATTCTCTCCGGGAGGGTAATATTCAGCTGACAACTTTATCACTACACAACCTCAGAGGATGGGCCTATAATTCTGGAAATGAGCCAAGATTCCGAAAATTCCCCCAACGCCATCTTATTAAAGAGCGTAACTCAAAAGCCTCATAAAACCAATGGACACTGGTGCGGTGCTGGACAAACACACGCACAGAGACACGCAAATACACACAAACATACACAAAAACACAGATACACATGATGTATCACAGGACTTATCATCAAGGTCAGTCAAGGTAAGGATTTTAGAGGACAAGGTGAGAAGAGTCACAGCACTTTTGGCTCAGCATATGGGTGTTAAATCAGGCTGAATAACCCTATTTACTCTACACACACACACACCGCTTCCTCTCTCTGTATTTGTGTCTCAAGTGGATCAGGATAAGAGAGCTGGCTAAATGCCCAAAATGTAAAATGTTAATGTGTTTTTGAAAACTTGATTTTCAGAGTGCAAGCACAGTAGTTCGCTCGCACTCAGCAGTTGGATCCTGCGTTTTGTGTGTGTGTGTGTGTGTGTGTGTGTGTGATTGCTTCTCAAAGTCATCAGTGTTGTTTCTGCAAGTCATCTGTCAGTATTAGATAACTGCCACTTTATGGGGTCAACCTTTAGCAGCCGAAATCAACCATAATTACGAACGGATTTTAAAAGGTCCATTTTAGCGCTGAGATAATTTTTCTAAACAAATGCATGAGGCTTGCTTCTGTTAGACTTAGAAATTAAGTTAACTGAACTCCTTAAAAATGAAGGCACTGCACCTGAACTCTGGCCTCTTCTGCAAATGTGCTTTGTCAGTGACACAAAAGAAAGTAAATGCCATCTTCTCTGAAAGGAAATCAAGCATTGGTAATAATGGTGAGGTGAAATAAAGCTCCAGGAGAAATAAAAAGCAGTATGTAAAACTTGTAATAAATGTGTTTAAAGCTGCTGTAAGCAATATGTTTTTTTTTTGTTAAAATAAGTGTTAAATAGCTCTACCTTCCACCAGCAATCACTAATATAGAGTATTTGGTCAGTAACATGGGTAAACAGAAAGTAAAAATTTCTGGCAGCCTGTTCCCACTTCATCCAATCAGGAGAGAGAACTCCACAAAAAGGCGGTTCTCTGAGTGTGTGTCGCCATGAGGAAGCAGGAAGTTAGCCAAAATGCCAATATCACTTACTGTTGCTTGAAGTATTTTTCTGACTAATATTAAAGTCTACCAAAAAAAGAAAAAAAAAAAAAAAAAAGACATCAATGACAGTAGACATGTGACACGGGAGCAGATAAATACAACACACTGCCTGTGTGTAATGTCACCCGTGCTGTTAAGATGTTCCTGTGAACTGGTGATCCCGTCTTTTTGAAGCTTTTAGATGTTAGAAGCAGCATAACAAGTCTGTCATCCCTTCATGCTATCATGCCTCGGAGAAAGTGGCTTTCAAATCAAGTAATTCTTTTTATATATATATATATTTATTTTTACTGATGAAGTCAAGGCTCATCTTGAGTTGGTGTCACTGCAAACTAAAAGCCATGCCAAAAATCTCAGTGTCATGTAGGATTCTGATCTTAATTTTAACAGTCATGTAAATTCAATAGCAAAATCCGCTTTCTATCACTTAAAAAACATAGATAGGATTCCTGTCACAGAATGACCTAGAAAAGCTTCCATGCCTTTAGACTTGATAACACTCCCCTATTTCCTTGGACTTCTGGTTTTACCAGACGGAGAGAATTTGGGGTTTTCCATCTCCACAGAATATACATATTTTTAGTTGCAACATGTATTTTCCCCAAGCAAAGCATGAAGGCAAAAAACAAGTGATTGGTGAAATATGGAGCTCTTAGAGGCAATATTTAATCACCCAATTGAAGAGAAATCACTAGACAATTAATAAGTTGAGCTTCTCTGTTTATATTCAGATAGACAGCTCAAGACACCAATTAGGGGACGGTGGGTGGGTCTTATCTCCCTCCTGTTCTCTACAATAATCAGGATCGTTCTTCCAGGCTTTTCACTCTGTATGGTGGAGAAAGCCCAGGAAGGAGGTTACCTTCATCTCTAGCAGGCTGAATTACTGTAATAATTTGTTAGCTGGCCTTCCTCAAAAACACTTTATGACAGCTTCAGGTGGTTCAAAATGCTGATGAAAGAGTTCTTAACCAAAACAAAAAAGTCACGACACACCGATTTTCAGATCTCTGCACTGGCTGCCAATCCAACAAGAAAATCGATTTTAAAATGTTACTCCATGTATACAAGTTACTTAATGGCCTGGGACTTAAATACCGTTCTGAAATGCTTTTATCCTATGAACCCACTAGACCTCTGAGGCCATCCGGGAGCGGTCTATTGCCCATTCCAGCTGTTTGCACAAGAAATGGAAAAGCAGCTTTCATCTGCTACATCACCTACAGCTGGAAAAAGCTAAGGGACGGACTAAGGCATGCTCCAACCCTGTCCAGTTTTAAAACCAAGCTGAAACTTTATGGTCCATGCTGTTTATGAGTAATTTTGCACTTTGATTTAACAGTTTTATGTTTTAAAATTCCTGTTATTAAACCTAGTCTTTTAAAACCTTTTAATTTGATGTAAAGCCCTTTGTAATGCCGATGTGTACGAATTGTGCAACACAAATAAATGTGCTCTGCCTTTTCCTCAGGTAAACTGTCACATCAGTACTATTTGATCTATTTAATGCATGCTTGATTTGACATGAAGAGACTGTAACAACCAACTGAACGGCCTCACAAGTGGTAACATCATTCAATAGATTATATAATCAAGAGCACTGTCTGTTTCCAGCTATTTGAAATCTCATCAAGGTTTATTCATGCTTGATGTGGATGCTGTAAGGGACAGGCGATGGAGGAAATGGTGAACTGAGGCTTCTGGCTGTGTGCACAGTCATACCGAACACCCTCACTGTCAGGAACTGGGTTATGCACTGTTGAGTCACAGCCCTGGAACACATATGGAGCATAGCAATCAGCAAAAGGAAGAATGTGTATGGGCGTATGTATGTGCCAGCAAGGCCACACACATACTGATGCCAAGGAGAGGTGACAAAAACTCTGCTCTTCCCCAATGCATCAGCTGTCTGTGCAAAAATTTAAACAGTATCTGCTCAGACAAATACAGCAACCCCTCCCCCTGCTGCAATACGCATATCAAATTGAAATGGAGAGCAGGGCTTCAGTTTCTGTTTCAAGAGAATACCCAAACACTCAAAGCAACATCTATAGGAGATTAAACGAGTGAAAAAAGCAAAAACAAATCCCCCCCCAACAAAGAGAAACACCACATTAGAAGGACTTTGAAACAGGCAAGTACAATTACAATAGCAGAGCTACAAAGACAAATCATATTAGCCTGAATGTTAATTATGAGTTTTGTTTGCTTTAAAAGACATCTGAGAATCAAGATTTGTTTTTGTGAGATTTTAAGGGAACATGAGACAACTGAGAGTTCCACAGAAACCAAACATTTAGTAGCTGAATTGCAGGTGCAGCTGCAATAAAGCCTGCAAAATTATTCAATGTGGCAAACGGGGAAATAATCATGACAACATATGGCAAACATGGTCAAGCTGCATCAGCAAATAGTAGTTGCAATTCAGAGCTCACCAAAAAACAAAGATATAATATTGATAAAACTCCTTAAAATTTTCAGTGCCTCTGTAGGATAGTATAAACTGTGCACTGTAAGCTTCACAAATCTAGTATATATAGTAGGGCTGTCATTTATCATAAAAGTACAGATGCATTATTTAGTCAAAGAAACACAAAGCCTGGTCCACTGCGTGATGGAAAAAAAGAAATGCAGCTTGAAGAGTCATCTTTCACCTTATTTCCTACATTTGGCTAGATTTATGTTTGCGGAGAGCCAAAAGATGCCTTCAACCCACAATATCTACTGCCAACCACATACTGCTAAATTGTTAAAGCAGCCATCCACTGGGAGTTATTATGTGAAATGATAGCTCTGCATGGTCATGTAGCGGCCAAGGAATAAGAACACAGTGCACCCTATGGTGTAAACACTGTCCCCTCATAATGTTCGTATATTTCAAGAAAGCATACGCACTATCGAATTCGTTTTTAGGGTAATTTCATAAACACCAAGACTGAATCAAATGCGCTGCCATGTCCTCCCTCATCACCAGATCTAAACACCACTGAGCCTTTATGGGAAGTTCTGGAGCACAAATTGCGGTGTAGTTTCCCAACTCCTCCATCCCGCAAAGAAATGGAGGCTTCCATCTTGGAAAATGGTGCAATATCACACTACATATGGCCTACTTCAAGATCTGCAATCCAAACCGCAGCTGTTCTGAAGGCAAAGGTGGCCATACATGCGACGAAGGACTCAACGTTCATGTATTCTTAGGTGTTTCCGTTATTTTGTCCAGAAAAAGGATTGTGTAGTTAAAGTAGAGAAGAGTAGGAATAAATACAGAAAGAGAGGGATGGCAGAGAGAGAGACATGTATGTAGATTATGCATCAGTGCTGAAGGATGTCTGGGGTGAAATTGAGTGTTGCCTGTTTTTTTGAGTGACTAACTGCTACAGGCTTCATTACTCCCATCACCATTCACAGATGTGTGTGTGTGTGTGTGTGTGAGAGAGAGGGAGAGAGAGAGAGGGAGAGAGATAGCATGTGTGATAGCATATGTTGCATCTAAGCATGTGTAAAAAATGAAGTAATGGCTGTGCATGTCTGCTGTAAAACTGATTACAGAGCTGGGAAGGCTCTTTATACACAAGAATAAAAAAAAATCTGTGTGCTGTCTGATTGTGTAGAGTAAACCAGGGGTTTGCAGCCGGCAGCACTGCTAAGGAGGTTCGCATGATCTTGTTGCAGCAAAGATGTTTATTATGAATCATAATGCTATGCGATATGCAATATGCTCAGAAATTAGGACAGTGGAAGACACCTGAGAAGCAGAAAATTACATCAAGGTATTGGATATTTCAAATTTGTGATTGCAATCCAATTGCCGTCTACAGCTCTGTGTGGTTGACTCTTATTGATTTTAATGAGGTGTTCTCTGTGTGCATCTCTGTGTGTTTGTTTGTGTGTGTGTGTGTGTGTGTTGTGTGTGTGTACTGGCATCTCAGTACATGATGTTCTTTCCGGAACTCAACTTCTCCTCACGTCATTTTCTCTGTGCTCTCCTTATCAATCACAGGCTGCAGCAGGCATGCCAAACTGCAGGAGAAGAAAGGGGAAGGTTGTTAATAGGGAAAGAGAGAAGAGCTGCTGATGAAAAGAAGAAGTGTGAAGCGAAAAAAGATAAAAAAAAAAAACACTTAATGTAACGCTGCTGTATGACGTTTTTGTCACCCCACGACAGACGCACATGCAAACATATACCCCCCTCTGGTACTGACTAAGTGGAAGCAGGAAGTGTCAACACTGTGTGTGATAAAGCAATGCATGATCAGCTATATAAAGAACCTAATGGGTATTGTTTGTATGAACATGAGCAGTAAATTACTGTGGTAGCAAGGAGATGAGAATATTGTCGATCAACAGTGGAAAACACACACACACACACACACACACACACATAGAGGAATACTCATTACGCGCTAACACTTATGTGCAGAAAAACACTTCGATACAAAGTGGGACTATACTGCAGAGATCTGACCAACCGTTGAACTGAGAGAGGACAGAAGAGACAAGAATGACCTTTTTTAGAACAAGAGAAATGGGAGACTTGGCAGATAGAGCGTGTATGTGTGTGTGTGTGTGTGTGTGTGTGTGCATGCGTCTGCGTGTGTGACTGTATGTGCTTTGTGTGTGAGGCCACTTACCATCAGTTAGCCGCCTGGTGCTGACAGTGCCGTATAGCCGAGCCACAGCAGAGCGATCTGGGACCTGCTTTGACATTTTCAACTTGATTCATTGATTCACGGTTGGCAACCCTGGTGACATACACACTTTAACCAGCAACACATCCTGGCTGTACATCCACTTGAAATGCACGGAGTATGTTTTATAGACTCATTCACAAAGGCCGGGAGAGTAGGCACACTCATCTGGTCCATGATGCAAAGCTTTACGGTAAACTATTGGCCATAAAAACCCTCAGACTGCCTCTTTTTACACAGCCTCAAAAGAGATTACTTATGTTGAGACCCTGTTATTGAGAGGCCCAGACAATCTTTCATAATCTTAAATGAAAAAATAAATCCTTCTGCATATGAATGTGATTGAGACAAGCGCATGCTTTCTGTGCTAGTAATATTCCTGGGGCAGCCTTGTCAGTGCTAAATCCAGATTTGTCCCAGAGGCTCCTCATTCTAAGCCCTCGGTGTGAGGGTGTAGGGGTTTCTTGAGGATAACTCCTAATGCAGCTCTGTTTACAATAGCATTATGGGAATCTGTGTACAGGCCAGACATCAGCGTCTGTGATTAACAAAGGGGAGGCAGTTCATTTCAAGCTGATGACATGGTGAAGGTACACTGTATCGCTCTTTGGCTGAGTTCATAACTTGAGTGCACAGTGAGTCACTTTAACCCTAGCTGCAAAAATCTCCTGGCTGAGGCGATGCATTGTGAAATAGAGCAATCACAGAAGAAAACATTCAAATTTCTCCGAGTATTCACTAGTATATCCATCACTTAGTATTCACATTTCCTGGAGCTATCTCAATTTGGGTGCATTATGTGGGCCTCAATATGTTATGCGCATTTATCATTCTGATGTGACATCATGAGGACACACACACTCCACACACTCTCTTCCCACTGTGCCACACACATGCAGCGAGTCTGCGTGGCGCTCGACAGCGTTTTGAATCCAAAAGTGATTGTGGAGACACAGTCATAAATCTATGTCCCCTGGGCCCACATCAAAGAGAGATATATAACCACAGGCCACTACATTATTCTTTGTGAGTGTGTCTTAGTGTGTGTTTGTGTTTGTACAGTATAAGCAGGAGAGTATGTGTGTGCCTGCATGTGTGCATTGGTGTGTATGTGTGTGTGTCCCTAGCAGGGAAATATACAGCTCAGTATTATCTCTATGTGCTCTGCAAATCAACTCACTTATCCAGACAGCTCCATAATAATAAAAGCAACTTCTCTCTGACTGAGTGGTTCCCATCTCTATTCTACCCGCAGGAGGCTGCACACATTCTTCTACGATCATAAGAAATAAAGTCCACGATGATTACATAAATCGCAGCGGACATGCTCTGTTAGTGGATGAGCATGACAAAGACTGAGAAACTAATGGCACACAAAAAGGCAGTGTGTGCATGAGGCATCCGTCTCCTGATCATGTTTCATGGTTTACTGTTGCTCTATACACATACATCCCCTTCATTCCAATTCATTTACAGTCCCTTTCACTTAAATGGCTACTGACTAATAGGATGGACATGATGTAACCAAATGTCATCCGGGCCTATCAAATGAAGGAAGTAATTGAGCGTTATTCTCTCCAACGTTGGCCAATTAGCTTCCTGGTTATCCGCCATCAGTGGGCTACCTTCCGGCAGTGCACAGTCCGTGAGAGTGAGTGCCATCAACAACATGGACAGGGCTCTGCGATGCAAAGCCATGAACTCTGCTTTACACAAGGCTGTGCGTGTGTTTGTGTGAGCCATTGTTTGTGGGCTCTTTGTAATAAGGTAAATTACATGTGCAGAGCAGGACAAAGCTTTAGTTAGTCTGTTAATGGTCATGGCCACACAAGTTCACACTCAGTTCAGCACCATGGCAGCGATGTTATGTAGTACACTTTTAAAGCACTGCTGCAGTGTTTTTGTGACCCACATTTTCATTTTTTTTTTTCATTGCACTGGAATTACACTAAATTACACTGTTTCTGGTCACAATTCTGTCAAGTAACATGCAAAATATAAGCCAATTTCAAGCTAGAAAGCTCGGAGTCTGAGGTATGTCAGCCTACTTGGGTTGTAGAGACTTGGAAAGGCTGTTCAGCATCACGGATATGGCGCTTAAAAAGATTAGGACTGTATGAAAAAGACATTTCCTGGAGTAAATTTTCAGTGACATCACCGGTGGCTGACAGTGGGATTTTCAATACAGGAAATTAAATAATTGCGGGTTTCTAGACTGTGTTTACTCTTAAGTACTGTAGAATCCTTGAAGAGGTAAGTGCATAATAGCAAATTGGATATTTTGGATAAAATATTAAATGATGGGACAATATGGTCCAGGCAAAAAGATAACCGGAATTATCCTAAAATGGATGTTTAAAGGAAGACGTGTTTATTAATGATTTTTCCATCTCATATTTCTGACAGCATGACAGAGTGTCCATCCCTGACTTCTATCTGTCTGTTCTCCAATTCTGTTTCTTCGTTATGGTCTCTGTAACTCTCGCGCTGTTATCCTCCCCTCCCATCTTCTTCTCTCCAAACTACAGTGAGTGAAAAGTGTCAGTCAGAGGAGTTCTTCAATAAAGCTGTGGAAGTCGAGTGCAGCAGCTAATCATCCTGATCTAATTTCGGTGTGTTTGCAATCTCCATCTCTATCTTTAACCAGACCTCCAGGCCCCCTCGCACAGTCTGCACAGGAAACCAGCAGGGAGCGAAGAAATCAAGGCCCTCCCCTTTGCTCCTGATATGTGTCGGCGGCAGCGGGAGGAGGTTATTTTCATAATCTTAGCCTCTTTCATTACTGTGCAAGATGGGGGAGAGGGAGAACTTCTGCCCTTTGGATCACATAATCAGATAGATGATGGCAGGAGAATGGGGGCTAGGAATAACCCTGCTGACACACACACACACACACACGGGTCCATGCACACAGGCATGCACAGCCATGGACACATGCACGCACTTATCAGTCATATTAAAAAATCTCAAAGTTCGGCGCGTATACACACATGCAGGCAAGGACGCACGGATGCTCGGAAATTAAGTGCATGCATATACCAAGGTAGTATACACACTCTGGCATGAATCCTGATTGTGAATATGATAAAAGAATAGGGCACAGTGAAGACAGACTGTTTGCCCATATAAGGACAAGAATGTCTAGTCCAATAATGTACTCTGCAGAATGGGGACTGCTGGGGCTGGCAGAGGCTTGCTTGGCAGTAATTACTGGCGTATGCACACAAATACACACATACAGACATGCACACATGCACACACCCATAGACAAAGACACATGCACGCACATAAAGTACACGTACGCATGCACACCCACGCAGGCATACTTAGTATGTGCATATATGGACACAGACAGGCTGCCGTGCAAAGAAAATCAGAGGGAGGAAGAAGGTTGAGAAGGAGAGGCTCACTGAGAGGGAAACAGCTAATACCTGTCTCACAGTAGCTATGGAGGATCTAGACTTGATGGCTAAGGTTATAGGTAGCTGCACTTTCTCTCAACCCATATTAAAACAAAGTTTGGTGAAGGAGAGAGCAGACAGAGAGAGAGACAAAGGGAGGAAAGAGGGAAAGTTCTTTTCAGGTCAGCTCTCGGTTGCCAGCAGGGTCTTGCATTAATTAGACAGGGTTGTGTATGTGTGTGTGTGTGTGTCTGTGTGTGTGTGTGTGGAGAGAGAGAGAGAGAGAGACAGTGCTAGTGCATATGTGTATATGTCTGGTCGAGAGTGTGTATGTGGCCATGCTAGAGTGTGTGGTTAATTGGACAAGAAAGCAGAATGAGCCCATCTCCTCCTAGCATATCCTCTCTCCGCCAGACCTTTGTCATAAATCCAGATGAAGATTTACTTGACAACAGCAATTGACCTTTTCCTTCATTTAGTCCCCTACTATATCACAGCTGAATACTGAGAGGAACGTCCTGGCAAGCAGACAAAGAAGCAGAGAGAGCTTGTGTGTCTCAGAGAGAGAAAGAGGGAGTAAAGAAAAGAAAGAAAGAAAGAAAGAAAGAAAGAAAGAAAAAGAGGGGATGGACCCATCATCAAGCAGGTAGGAGGATGGATGGGTGCATGGGTGCATGGATGGACAGACACATTAGACAGACTGTCAAACACACAGGTGGACGTGAAAAACAAAATGACCGAGACCAAGTAAACGGCTGAATCTGTACCCTGCTTGGACTTCGCTTCTGACAGCAAAATAATCTCTCTGTGTGCACGTCATCTGTCGGCAAACAGTAATTCAATTGTGAACAAATTAAGCTGTTGCCCTTGTGTTTTAACCCTGTTATAATAACTTAATTTCCTTTTTTATATCTAGATCCCATAACTGAGATCCATTTCACTTTTTTGGTGTCTCGAACAAGGGCAAGTGCTGAAACTATTAGTCGATTAATCAATTAGTCAATCAGCATAAAATTAATTGACTATAATCAATTAATCATGAGTTATTTAACAAGTAAATATACCAAACATGCCAGTTACAG
Organism: Holocentrus rufus; assembly: GCA_900302615.1. NCBI lineage: Eukaryota > Metazoa > Chordata > Actinopteri > Holocentriformes > Holocentridae > Holocentrus > Holocentrus rufus. Next base: position 15,708 of record OMLF01024282.1, read on the forward strand.
CTTCACAAATGCTAAGGTTTGTTTGCTTTCCTCCTTAAAATAATACTTTGGGTTTGTTTGTTTTTTTTGGCTGCTGGTCAGGCTGAGAAAGAGTGATTGGCGTTCATCATTATTTCTGACAATTTGTGGATGAAATAACTGATTGAGAAAATAATCGACATATTAACCGACAATGAAAACAATCATTACATGCAGCCCCGCTCTTCAGCAGGGTGGCTCATACTGACACCAGCCTTGAACTAGCAAACAAAGGACAGTTTGTGTAATCGCTCGGCCACCCTGCCAGCCCAGCATGCGGCCTGCATTTTCGTTACCTGCCTCCACAATCAAAGCTCCCAAATTAAAGTGGTTCGCATTTGTGCTTATGTGCAGAAACATTCTGGCACATTGCACATCTGCTAAGCAAGAGAAATGCTCGGCTCCTCGGGTCCTAAGAGAAATGTTGTCATGCAAAGTCTCACTCTCTGCCTTTCATACTGATGCAAAAATAACTCGACACTCTCAGGTTTCACTTGGCCCTTGCTTGCAGACCGGGCCGCCACAGTTTCCCTTTCCCTTGTGGAGCAAGATTAAATATGGAAAGAATTTATACCTAGGACATAGTCATGCAGTCTATCGGCACTCATCTTTCTGCACTTTGGTTGCTTAGTTGTTTGAGACCCATTCAGCAGGTGGGAAATGGCAAGTTTGATCCCTGCGGCAGCCCAGAATCCATGAACAAGCCCTGTGTGCTGCAGCAGTACAGAAAATGTCCGACCCTGTGTTTTACCCTTACAATTCATATGAGAACTGGAAGCAGCAATCCCACTCAGGTTTGAAGCCAATGGGCAACACAAATGGTACGAAGAGGCATTTCTCCTTAGACTGCCATCATAACCTGAAGCTGTAAACATCTCAATTGCAAAGTTACACAGCACATTCAGTCTCTAAAACTAGGTTAAAAATCATATATTTTGTAAAGAAAAGCACATAATGCATCGTTGCCAAGAAATACCCTATATATATTTTTTAAATGCTTTTTACATATATTAACCTCACATGGGGGACATAATAGTTATGATAATTATATTAATCATTCTAGGATAAGCGGCAATAGAAAATTGATGGATGGGATGGATATTAATCATTCTGCTGATGCAAAACAAAACTCATTATGGAATTCCAATTTCTTAACAGCATTGATCATCATCTTGTAATCAGAGCTTCATGTAGCACATGTTGCTTGCAAAAACGGACAGTGCACCCTGTTTACCCTGAGCTGTTAGCATCACAGTTAGCAATGTTAGTATGGGAAACGTAAGCACCTAAACTAGTTTCATCTGCGATTTAAACAAGTTGAACAGAAGATAATATCACATAATAGAGTCTTTATATATCATTGGTGCCCTTATGACACTAAAATACAGGCAGTCACCAGTTGCTTAAGGAGCAACAGCTATCAGGGACTTTCACGTTGACAGGCAGTATGACTCATACAGCAGAACGCAACTGTTTCCATCAAAAGAAATGTTGTTGGTATGTTCCTGTGCCCATTTCTATTCCCACAGAAGCAGGTTTTTCCCATAATCCTACTGATGTTTCTATGGCCCAATATGTTGCCATATTGGGCTTGGCCAAGAAAAAAATAAGAAAACGACTTCTATGTATGATCATAGAAACAAATGTCGTCGCCCCATCTACTTATATCATTTCTATGGCTTTCTCGTCATTCCTCTGACGCACAGAATGTGGCTCACAAAGTAACAAATGATAAAATGGCAAACCGGGCTTCTTAATTTCAAAATTCCCAAAAATCTTCTGTAAACGCAGCCAAACAAAGATAAACAGTG